>PVKA01015246.1:0-50510 GCA_004027165.1 Ctenomys sociabilis
TTTTTTTTTTTTTTTTTTTTTGTCTTTTTTGAGACAGGGTCTAGCTATGCAGTTCAGGCTGGCTTTAAGCTCACTTTGTAGCTCAGGCTGGTCTCGAACTCACAACAATCCTCCTGCCTCAGCCTCCCGAGTGCTGGGATTACAAGCATGCGCCACCACACCCGGCTATTTTTTTAAATCTTTTTGAGACAAGGTCTCACTATGCAGCTCAGGCTGGCCTTAAGCTCACTTTGTAGCTCAGGCTGGTCTCGAACTCACAACAATCCTCCTGCCTCAGCCTCCCGAGTGCTGGGATTACAGGCAAGCGCCACCACGCCCGGCCAGATTTTCAGATCTTTTACTTAGTGACATGCATATAAAACACCTCTGTGTCTTTCCACGGTTGGATAGTTCATTTTAAAAGAATGAATGCTATACTGCATACATGTAAAAGGTTTTTCAAATTTATTTATTTATTTATTTATTTATTTGGCACAGGGTCTTGCTATGCAGCTAGGACTCACAGCCTCACCAGCACTGAGATTATAGGCATGGACCACCATCCCAGAGCTATCTCCTCAGTGCCACATAAACAGTTTTCTTGTCTATTTAGGAGTTCTGGATGCCTAAGGATGCTAAAGCATCAGTGCACTTTGTGTCTTTAATTCCTTTGAATAAATAACAAGGAATGTGATTGCTACATCCAATCGCAAAAGTAAGTTTGGTTTTATAAGAAACTACCAAGCTGCCCTCCCAGGTGGCCATACCACTTCGCGTTCTTACTGTTAGTAAATGTATGTTCCTGCTACTTCACATCTTTATTGAAGTTGCTCCATCAGGACTTTAGATTTGGGGCAGGGGAATTATCTCATTGTGGAGTTATCACTTGTTGATTTTATTTGTAATTCTCGAAAGACTTAGGATGCTGAATATCTTCTCATAAGCTTATTTACTATTTGTGTATTTTCTTCAGTGAGATGCCTGCTTTTGGCTATTACAAAATCTGATTGTTCATCTTCCTCTCATTGACTTTTTTTTGGTACAGGGAATCAAACTTGTGACCTTGAGCTTGCCAGGCAGGTACTCTACCACTGAACTATATTCCTGGACCTTTATCATTAGCTTTTAAGAGTCCTTGGTATACTTTGGACTAATAGACCTTTATAAGATTTGTCAAACTGAGCATGGTGGTGCATGCCTGTAATCCCAGAACTAGGGTTCAATAAATCACAGACTATACAGCAGGGTTCTAAATGCAGGATGGCAGAACAAGATCAGCTATAACACTGGGAAGGTTCCAGAGACCACTGCCAGCCCTGCACTAGGTATTTCAGTGTAATAGTTGTCTTCATGCTGTCCAGTCATGTAGCCACTAGTCACATGTGCCTGTGTGTCTCTTTCACTTGCTCACATTATCCATCTTTCCAGTAATCAGCAGTCACATGTGGCTCCCACAGAGCAGATATGGAACTTTTCCATTGTTGCAAAATCTTGGACAGCACTGGTCTAGATAAAAGTGGGAGAGAGACATTCGAGGCAAAAGGAACGTAACATAGGAGACTCAGAGGGCAGAGGCAATGTGACTCATTCTGGTCCCACAGATAGTTTAGTGGCACTGAAGGAGAGAGTGGCAGGGACAGAGATGTGACTGAACAAACAGGCAGCTGCCAGATCACGAAACATCTTTAATGCCACACTAAGGAGTTTAAGCCCCAGCTTGAAAGCTGTGGGGAGCCCTGAAGGATTTGAACAATCACCTGATGTCATTCTTTCTGCATGCTAATAAGAGCTCTCTGGCAGCCATGGAGGAGGCCAGCCAGGAGGGCCAGTGTGGAGACTGTTGCAGTTGCAGTCACCTAGGAGAGAAGTGAGAGCGGTGTAAAGTGAGGCAGTAGCTGGGGCAGACACAGAAGGGGCAGAGTGCAGCCATGTGAATGACCCCTGTGTTGGGGGTGCTTTGTAAACAGGTGTTGACTTTGGATAAATTGCAACAGTGTACACACTGCACCACCGGGAGCAGTGCACACTGCTGGGGACCCCTGCATGCTACCTGCTGTACACATAAAAGGGGCATCTGGGTATACTTTTCAGCTGAAGGAGAAAAAGGCTCCAGGGAAAGAAGAAAGATATAAGAGATGGGCTAGGAGATTTGCATGCCCTGTTCTGTCGATGAGAAAGAACTTGGCTGCAAAGAGAAGAAGCTGCTTGTAGAAGATGGCTAGGAGCCCTAGCCCAAGCCGCACACTCCAGAACTGGGCGCAGGTGTTCTCCAGCCTACCCTTCCTCAATCTCCATTTCGGGAATATTTTTTGAGACAGGGTCTCACTGTGTAATTCAGGCTGGCCTTGAACTCACTACGATGCCCAGGCTGGCCTTGAATTCTCGGTAATCCTCCTGCCTCAGCCTCCAGAGTGCTGAGATTACAGATGCACGCCACCATGCCCGGCCTTCAGCCTCCTTGCCATGAGGACCACAGCATGAATCTGCATCCTGAAGAACTGGCCATATTGTTAGCAGGAAAATGTGATGCAGAATAGATGTTCAGTACCAAGGAAGACTGTCAGCAGGGGATGCGTGGGCACCAGAGCACGCCTGGAGTAGGAGATACAAGCTTACTGGTGTCTGAATACATGAGAGGGTACCAGTCTCCCTCTCTTGGATCTCAGAAGTACCTGGAGGGGAACTGACAACCAGTGGTAAAAGCCACTATCACATATGTACCATGTTAATATCACCATGCTGGCATCTAGGGGTCTGTAATGAATGAATAGATGAGAAGAGGCAGGCTTCACTTGTTTATTCCTTAGAGATTAGACATACATTTATTGAGCATCTGTGTGCCACACAGTGTGAGATGCTGAACATACAAAGGTTTATAAAACACAATCTGATAGTCCTGTGACTCAGTGTAGTGCCACCATCTGCATGTGTGCCATTCAAGGAAAGCATGGGGTTCATGAGACAGGAGGGGTTATTTCAAATTAGAGGCCAGAGAATGATGTGTGAGGAAGGGACATTTTAAGGCCAGTCCTGAACTCACTTAGAGGTGAAGAACAGAGGCTGTGCATTCCAGACAGAGGGACATGCAGGTGTCGAAAATGTAGGGACAAATGCTTGTCCATCTGGAGGTTGAAAGGAGGGCAGTGGGGCAGAGCTACAAGAGCAGAGTGGGCACGGATGCCAGAGGTAGCTGGAGAGAGATCCCAGCCGCAGTCAACCCCACAGGGGCTCCTAGGACTTAGGGTTAGAGGTTAAATGCAATGGGAAGGTGAGTGGTGTGATCAGATTTATTTGTACAAAGACCACCCCAGTGTGTGTGTGTGTGTGTGTGTGTGTGTGTGTGTGTGTGTGTGTGTGTTTGCATGTGTGTAGAATGTATTGGCGACAACAGGGAAGGCAGGGGAAGGTATGGAGGGTAACACAGTTGCAAGTGGCCTGAGGGTGGTGTGCATGGCTGTGGTGACAAAGTGGAAGATCCTGGTAAGTATTTTTTAAGAGAACTGAGGCAATAAAGATTTTTCCCACACCCCATGCTGTAGTATAGACAGACAGCCATGTTACCTTTAGACAAATCAACCAGCAAATATTTTGATTGTTCCCACCCATCCCTGATGCGGGCTGTTTTGCTTTGGGTTAGGAGAGCGCTCTTATTTTTTTCTCTTGATGGGATTTAGGTGTTTTCCCAAGACTGGCCCTGAACTCTTGGGCTGAGGTGCTTTCCTGCTTCGATTTTCTGAGCAGCTGGGACTACAGGCAGGCACCAGCGGGTTAGCAGAGAGGTCGCAGACACGCCTACCTTTGGCTCACTTAGAGCCCCAGATGATGGGCCTCAATTTTATGTTTAAAGATTTCCTGAGAAACCTTTTGCAACTTCTTTGGTAACCTCTGCTCATGTTCAAAATACATCAGGAAGTTCCGGCTTGCGAGTCATCTGGATACCTGCTACTTGTCATGAAGACAGCTTGTCAATTGTGTCTGTCCCAAAGCTGAAGTGATTTCTTCATCAACGACAGAGGAATGACTGAACATCTCAGGAAAGGAATCCAATTAGATGTGTGTGGCTGTTTAGCTCACTGCCAAGTTCTCTGCTCTCGAAGCTCCTGGTGTGGGCCTGGGAGCAGTACCTAGGAGCTGGTTAAAAACTCAGGATCAAATCAGCAGCTGCATTTTTTTTTTTTTTTTAGCACAATCCCCAGGCAATTTGTAGGCACTTGAAGATTTGAGCAGCAGCCACTTTAGCTCATTGTGAGGCTGTCTAAAAGTGGGTGGGCAGTGGCAAGTGCCAGATAGTTGACATGCAGGGAGCCTTGGCAGCTAGTTAGGAGAACCCAACTGGCCCAACAGGAACTGGTTTTTCTCTGGAAATTCCCTATCCTGAAGCCACTAAGACCACTGTAGCCAAATCAGAGGCACTGTGCTGGTTGCGTGGCCAGTGAGAGGCACTGGGTGAATGCCCCTGTGCTGCTGGGATGCTGACAGCAGAAGCTGGGATAGGGATGGGGGCAGGGGAGCAATTCCTCACGTGCCGCTCACCACCACACCTCAACCTACAATACTCCTACACACTCCCACAATGGTCCTTGCTAGAACAGGGTGCCTGGCTCCAGGCATTCTGAGGTCCTGCTCATGCAGAACCTGGGTGGTGAGCCCTTCAGCCCAAGGACCCTTGGTCTCCTCCCTACCCCTCCCCGCTCACACAGAGGCACCAAAGACAACCCAGCTAAACAAGGCCACTGCTTTGTTACTGCCTTCTAGCAAAGTATTCCCATGCACAAGACCCAGACCAGAAGCGAATCATTCATCTCTGTCTTAACCGGGGCCGGTCCTCCCACACAACCTGACAAATGGATGAAGTTGGTGGGCTGTTTAAAGCATATGGTTTGCAAATACTGTCAAATCAACTTTACTTTGGGCTTTTATTTACTGCAATGTTTCACCTCGCACCAAAATAGCTGATGAGGTCCACTGTGCCGTGGCCCCCTTCCACTGCTTCTTTCTCCTCCCTGGGAATCTTTGCTCCTTGCCCTGCTCCAATCCCCTCCCCTTAGGCCCCTTCTATTTTACTGGTGGCCCAGAGCTTTACTGCACCTGTCCTTGCCGCCCCACTTGACCTCTTGCTCCCTTCCCTCCCGCTGCCTCTCCCAGGCTCTGAGATTCCCTGAAATGCTCACCTCTTCTCTTCTCCCTGCCTTCGCCTTCAAAGGCTGCAGCCGCTCCTAACTTATCCTCTGCTTCCCCAGCCCTTCCAGGCTATTTTCCCTGTAGTGGGAACTACAGAGCCCTTTCTTCCCCCAGTCTGTAATGTGAACACGAGGATCAGAGGACTGTAGAATCAGAGTCACAATGGACAGAGCTGGCAGTCCCTTCGGAGTCAGAAGCTCTCTTTAATCAAGTGTACTAATGGCTGCTCTTCTGTTCCTCCCTATAGCAGGAAGGGTTGGGAGAAGGAGCAAAGGCTTAGGGCCTCCACCATGCATCCTCACCAATACCACCCAACTTTTTTCCTCGTCTCAGCACACACAGGTATGCAGAAATGTTCACACACACAGGCATGTGCCCCACACATTCCTTCAGAATACCCAATGGAAATGTGTGTTCCCAGGTGCTGCTAAGGCACAGTTTCCTCTCCAGGTCCCTGCTGCTCTCTTCCTAGGCTGAGCTGTGCTTTACATGCTCAGCACTGGCACTAGGACACACCATTGTTGTTTCAGGTGTAGAGGAGGAACAGTGGCAATGGGGTTCCTCTCCCCAGGGGCAACTCTTGGAAGTGGGGAGACCAGCAGTGGTTCAGCAGTCTTACAGATCAGGACACTCTTTTCAAGCCAGCTCTCGCCCTAGGTCACACTCAGTCCATCAATCCACCTATTGATCCATAGTCAAGGCTCTTGGATTCTCTCTGCCACTGGGCAATGAAGCTTTAAGCATAGGAAATCAAGAGAAAAAACACACAGAGCCATGCAGAGACACCCTCGAAGCTGTCAAACAATGACTGTAGCATTCCGCATTTTCAGCCAGTGCTTCTCCAACCACTTGACAGAATCCAGGATGCTGCTTTCCTTGTAGCTGGGGAAATGGAGGTTATAGCCAAGTAGGCCCCAGGGGATCTGTAAACATCCACTCCCCCTGCTTCTCAGCGCTTGGCACCTGTCGGAGGCATCTCCATCTCTGTTTCTCCACGTTAGAGACACTCTCTCCCGTCCACCACAGGGAAAAAGCTTGCTACCCAAGGAGCGTTTGCTGGTGGTAGTGGCTGGGAGCCCAGGCTTGCTGTGGCAGGGACTGCTTTGTGTTGTTGCTGCTGCAGTCCTTGCCCTGCTCACTTCCTGCTCAGACTTGCTTGGTGCCTGTGGGCCTGGATGGGCTGCACCTTAATTCTAAATGCAGTGGCGAAGAATGGTGGTGAGCTGCCCAGTGAACCCTCCAGGTGTGCAGGTAAGCCCCAACATGCCCCACCACATCCAGCCCCTCCCTGCTATTTTTTTGGCTGTGGCAGGGGTGTGGTCTCTGTTTAGCTGCTCTCTGGGAAAACTCCCAAGCCAGAGAGGAAGTGGGGAGAGACCAAGGACAGAAGGTTCTGTATCATCCCCCTGCCTGTGCTTCCCACTTCCCCCGCTGCCTTCTACATACCTCTGAGAAGAGCAGTTGAAGACGTCTGAGTATCTTTCTCCACCTGTGTTCCCTTTCAGATCAATTAATTAACCAATCCCATTGTCAATAAATACTATTATAAAATGTGTGTATGCATAGTTGTCCCTATAGATGCTATTTGGAACCGGCAGGCATGTACTCACACACCTGTAGGCTCAAAGCATATGGATGTAGTCGTGGGGTCCAGCTGCCCCTCTTGTGGGCAGCTTCAGACAAAAAGCCCTGGACCCTAAAGTGTTCATTTCATCATGGGTGCCACGTAGTTGGCCGGGAAGAGGCCCAGTTTGTTGTTCAGCAGGCCGGTCCACCAGGAGGGGTGGGAGCTGTCCAGGACCTCGACTACCTCTCCGGTGTGGAATCCCAGCTCATCCTCCTCGAGGGCTTCGAAGTCGTACAGCGCCCGGGCCCACCGCACACGCTGTTGGGGGAGCACAGAGAAGCTCTGCTGAGCTGTGGCTGGCCCAGGGGGCATCAGGGATCTGAGGGGCCTGAGTATGAAGCTACTAGAGCTCCCTGGTTGCTGCTGCTTCTTTGTTTTTTTCCTTCAGTACAGTAGTGGATATTGAACCCAGGAGCAACATAGAGAGACCTTTCTTTCTTTCTTTTTTTTTTTTTATGGTGGGACAGCATCTCATCAAGTTGCTAAAGTGCCCTGGCTGGGCTCAAACTTGGGATTCTCCTGCCTCAGTCTCCCAGAATGCTGAGATTATAGGCATTTGCCACTATTCTCAGCTCCTAGTGTCTTTCTTGAGACCTGGGGCTTTTGTTTTGTGTATGCTGTGCAGAGGGTCAAAGCCAGGGCTTCTTGTATATTAGGCAAACCCTCTACCACTGAGCTACATCCCAGCCCCAGGATTGAGAAGTTCTACTGACAGCAGTGTTTCTCTCTAAGGTCTCAAAGGAATCCCTGAGACCTCCTATCTACATCAAAGGTGCTATTTTTATTTTCTTCGGGTGACAAACAGAATGGCAACATACCCGAAAGAACGTCCTCTGAGTTTAGTTTGATCAAGTCCCTAGACAAGATGGATGACAAGGATAAAGGCCACCAATCTCCCGCTGCCAGAACTAGATATAAGATATATGAGAACAGGGCTGGGCTGACAGCTAGACTGAGCACAACAGCCCGGCAGGGGCTGCCTGCTCCCCTCCCTGGCTTACACGGCCCAATTACCCCCGCCACTTGGAGCTGGACCGGGTCTGTGTGTCTCCGGTGCATGAGTGCAGCACTCATCTCGCTGCCCACACCCAGGCCGCAGTGCCCGTCGTTGCTGTCCAGGCTGCTCCCACGGCGGTCCTAGGGACATGCGACAGAGAGCCCATCACCCGACTACCAGGAACATCTCCTATGTGCCCCCCACAAACTCTGGCTGATGGGAGAGGAGGGGAGGGAGGATGAAGGGATTTAGACTCTGAAGACAAAGGTGACTGGGCTAAGGGGAGTCTCGTGCCCCCTCCTCAGAGGCACGTAATAAATATGTAAGTTCTTTTTTCTGGCATTAAAGAAGGAAAGGCTGTAGTGAGACTCAGTAGCACAAGTGCCTGCCTGGCAAGCGCAAGGTCCTGAGTTCGATTCTTGGTACTGCCCCCAAAAGGCACTTACCTTGTGCCCCCACACCCTGCAGCTTCCTTTGAAGGGGCCACTGTACATGTGAAAGTGAGCAGCCAGAGAGTGGAGGGGTCTGCCTGGGTAAGTCAGGGCAGGCCTCAAAGAGAAGGTGGTGCCTGAACTCTAGTTTAAAAGAGAAAGCTGACTGGCTAGGGTTGGTGGAGCACACCTATAATCCCAGCACTCTGGGAGGCTGAGGAAGGAGGACAGAAAGTTCAGGCCCAACCTGGGCAATTTAACAACTTATTGAGATCCTGTCTCAAAGAAAAAAAAAAAAGGGCAACTCAGGGCAAAGAGGCCTGCATGCAGTCCTGACACTAAACACACACACACACACACACACACACATTTTTTTTCTCTCTCTCTCTCTCTCTCTCTCAGTGTATTTGACAGGGAAGACAGCCCAGGAAAACACTCTTTCAGAAAGAGGGAACTGCTTATAAAGTACAGTGAGCCATTCTGGTAACAAAAGGTACTACTGAGATTTGTGTCTGTGTGTGTGGCCGGGCCAGATGGCAGGAAAGGAGGCTGGGGGAAAAGATACAGGTCGCTCACAAAGACTTTGCCAGTACCCTGCTAAAGAATTTAGGAATCATGTTATCGGGCTCCATTGTCCATCTCAGCAAGCGGCCTGAAATCCCATCTGGAGCTCGCAGGAGATAAATAAAATAAATATATAAGCAAGGCTCCATTGTGGGTGTTAATCCTTTATTTTTCTTCTGCTCTTTCAGATCTCCACAGCCAGGTGGGTTAAGGGGCATAAACAGACATGGAGTTCTGATGGGAAAGTGAAGCAACTACTCACTGAGTCCCCAAAATGAAGGGGTGTGTGTGTGTGTGTGTGTGTGTGTGTGCGCGTGCGCGTGCGCGCATGCATGTGGGTATTTAGTCAGGGACTCACATAGCTCACAGATACTTCTTTGTAGGGGGGCAGTGCAGGATCTTTCTCATGAACTCTGTGAGACCCCATGAGACTCATCCAGGCTGAGATGTTGTTCCCCTCCTGCAAGCTTCGGGGAGGGTGGAGCCCGCTTCCCAACTCACCAGCGACCACTTCATTCTTTGCAAATACCTGGGTAAAATGCGGATGTTGCAAGTACCGCTGCTGAGGTAGCGGCTGAGGGCCAGGGGTGAAGGGCTGGGGCAGCTGCTGATGCTGGTGGCACTGGGAGGGAGGTGGAGGTGGGTGATCCGACAGCTTCCGGTTCATGGAAGGCCGGACTTCTTCTCCCACAGCTCCACTTAGGTGTGGGCTGCCCTGGGGCCTCCTGCCCAAATTGTTGCCCCGGTGACCCTGGGAGCAAGAACAGAGATGATGACGCAGACCATCCTCCTCCTCCTCCATCCCCACCCCCGCCTCCTGTGGCAGCTTCTAGACTTCTATCGCTATCTTTGCAAGCGAGAGCTTCTGGTGAGGGTAGGAGAGCTCAAAGAGAATTGCCGGTTGGGAACCTCACATTGTCAAAAGTGGCTCTAGCCTGTAATCCCAGCACTCGGGAGGCTGGGGCAGGAGGATTGTTGTGAGTTCGAGACCAGCCTGGGGTACAAAGTGAGCTTAAGGCCAGCCTGAACTGCACAGTGAGAACCTGTCTCAAAAAGACAAAAAGAAAAAAAAAAAAAGTGGCTCTACATTTTCAGAGTTTTCTTAGTTTTAAGAGTTCTGGTGCCTGGTTGAGAGACACTTTCCATGTGGGACCCATTCAGTCCATTTCTAGTGGCTTTGTTTTTCTCTGCGCAATCAAGCTGAAATATTCCATTTCACTGACAGTGCCACGCCGCCTTATCACATTGCCACACTGCTAGACATCCTGCCCTCCAGATAAGCTCTGCCGTTGGCTTTGCATGATTTTGAGCTGTCATTTATAGCCTGGTGATAGAGACCCCAACAGCAACATTCTGGCAACACCATGGAAACCAGGCCTGGCCACTGGGCGTGTTGGAAGGAGCAAGGCCTTTCTATTTCCTGCTGAGACAACTTGGGAACCAGAAATACTTTATTGTTATTTTTATTTAACAAATAACTACATGAAGCCCCAGCCTTAGTACATGCCAGCACTTTACAAATATTAACTCACTTAATTCACTTTAATGCAATTCTCTGTTGCCTGTCTTATCTTTAAATGAACATCCTAGTAAATTAATACCTCTGTCCATTTCCTGGCTAAAATAATTCACAAAGTTTTGTTAGCTTTTGTTTTCCTTTCTGAACTCCTGTGCTCCTTTTTTGACTACAATTTCTGTGTTCAAAATAGCTGCTGGCTTGGAAGGGAAGATTTCCTTTCCTCCCAGAGCTTTTCAGATAACCTGTTCCTAGGAACAGGTTCCAATTAGGCTAGTCAAGGCTTCTTCCAATAATACTTGTACCTTATACATTGATTTTTTTTTTTTTTTTTTGGCGGAACCAGGGATTGAACTCAGGCCCTTGCGCTTTCCAGGCAAGTACATATTCTACTGAGCTATTTCCCTGGCCCAATACTTGTACTTTCTAACCAAGTTTTTCCTTTTAGAAATAGTTCAGATATTGTGATTGTGCACACATGTGTGGATATTCGCCTACAGGACAGATTACCATTTCCTTGCTGGTCTACCCTGAACCAGGTTCTGTGGCAAAGCTGTGACTATATTATATTTAAGCCCTGTAAGAGCCCAGTGAAGGAGCTATTCTTGTTCTCTATTCTATCAATGAGAAAACTAATAGAAAGATTTCTTAACTTGAGTAAGTAGTGTAGGAACTTCCTGATTGAATCAGAGTTTAATCTGATGCATTTCTTTTTTTTAAATTTTTAAAAAATCTTCTTTAGTTATTCATGTATTTGGTACAAGGTCTTGCTATGCAAATTCAACTTGTAATAATCCTCCTGTCTCAGCCTCCCTAGTCCTGGGATTACAGACATGTGCCACCATGTCTAGTATTATTCTATTGAATAATACTATATTCCCGACAATTTCAAGAGCAAGAATTCCAGGACTAGCTTTCCCTACAGTGCTCTACTGATTCTAACTCAAGGCTGTCACAAAGCTTCTGTTGTCATCCTGGCCCCTTGGCTGACTCTAATATCCCTGTTTATACCCTGGATTCCGCCCTTGGGCAGCTCTTGAGCTGAGGGTTGCAAACAGTGATGTGGCAATATTTAAGAATAACAAAAGAATAACACCCCAGTAAGAACTACTATTATGGAATATTTGCAGTGTGATCAGAGTTGATGCAGGAGATGGGGGTGTATTACATTCTTTTACCTTCATAGCTTCCTGTGATATGATGTGCTCGTATCCTCATTTTATGGATGAGGAAATTAGGAACCAGAGAACCTTCCAAAGCCTCATAGCTAGGAAATGTGAGGGTGGGATTAAAGTTGAGACCTGACCTCAGAGTCATCCAGCCTTTAAGAATGTGCAGCAGACCTGCCCAATAAATCCATTTTTCTTGGTGATTTATGGGGAAACTCACACCGCCTGAAATCTCTAGGTCAAAGGTGACTGTTGGGCCAGAAGCGTACCTGATCTTCTCGGGCTCTATCCCTCAGGAAGATCTGCTTCTGTTTGGAGACGGAATTTGTCCTGTAGTAGTCCACCAGCTTATTTAGGGATGGAAACTTCTCAGTCCACAGGAAGTAATTACCCTTGTTGTCTCGCATGACCTTGAAGTGCTGTACATCATCGTCGTGTCTAGAGGTCAAGGCAAACCCGAGCTGCGTGTTATATGGAGCAATGTCCCTGCTTCTGGTGCTGTTTGCACCCAGCGATGGTAGAGTTTTCTTTGGGCAGGAGATGTAGATGTGGCTAATTTGCCCATCACTGCTGGTCTAGCCAAGCTTTAGCAGGAGGTTTGTGGGAGGGATCACTTAAGACACTGGCTACATGAGGGGGATTTTTATACTAGCAGAAGGTAATCAGATGAGCTGGAATCTCTCTTAAAAAGTGGAGCCAACACTTACCAGAAAAAAATATTCCAAATGCCTTAAAGACCAAGACATCAAAGATCTTTGGATAATGTTTATTTGAAATATGGCAACACGTGAGTCCTGTACCGCACTAAGGACTGGACAGTTGGAGGGGCTTTCAAGCCCCTGTTATCTTTTTGTTATGAAGATGTTACTTTGAATTGTCCTCTCTAAGTCCATAAGCTAGCACTAGCCACTAGGAATCCACGCTTTCCCCTAAGGTAGACACATTTTTTCCCTCTACATAAAGAGGATTTCTTGTTCTTTTTTTTTTTTTTTTTTTTTTTTTTTTTTTTTTTTTTTTTTTTTTTTTTTTTTTTTTTTTTTTTTTTTTTTTTTTTTTTTTTTTGTCTTTTTGAGACAGGGTCTCACTATGCAGTTCAGGCTGGCCTTAAACTCACTTTGTAACTCAGGCTGGTCTCGAACTCACAACAATCCTCCTACCTCAGTCTCCCCAGTGCTGGGATTACAGGCATGAGCCACTGTGCCTGGCTAGGATTTCTTGTTCTTAGGTTATATTTTGCATAGATAAGATTACAAAGGATTCTGATATTTGGTGGGTGCAAAGGCATACCATGGATTGTAGAGCTTAACTGAGAAAGACTGTGGAGATTGTTTAGCCTTACTTGTTCATGTTACAGACAAAGATGCTGAGACCCAAAGAGGTGCAAGAGTTTTGCCAAGGTCACTGTGAGCAACTGGCAGAGTTGAGGCAAGAACCCTGGATCTCTGGTTCCAGGCCACTCAGCTTGCCCTGTTGTACCATATAGACATGCTAATTTCTTTTTAGTCAGCACTTTTCGATCCCAGTCTGGAATCAAGTGATGAAGCACATTTGTACCAGGGCTAGAGATATTGGATTTTTTTTTTTTTTTTTTTTTTTTTTTTGGTATTTTAGGGAAGGGTTGACAGGATGTTCAGGGTCTCATTACTAGATTGGACTTGTAACCCACCTGCTTACAGCCTCCTAAGAGTTGGGATTACAGAAGCGTGCCACCATGCCCAGTCTCAATTGCCATCTCAGCGTACCCCAGAGGTGGGGCCAGCACAGCAGGCCTGGGGATTGAATCCTGGGCCCTGCACCTGCTTGTAGGTGCTTTAATCTGCTGAGCTATTTGGCCGGCCCAAGATTTTATCCATCTAGGAAGGTGGAACAGAGCTTGTCTTACTCTGTCACCCAGTCATTCTGTGTTGTATTTAATTTTATTTTTCAAACAGATATGCACTTACATTGGCAGACACACTAAAGGTACTAAATACTCAGCACCATCTCCCAGTCACACAACGCACAGTGTGAAACCTGAACTTTTTCACTTTCATACTCTTCAAGAATGGATGTCAGAGGTACCCCTGGTGATCTAGGTGACAGAGAATGACCATTGACTCAAATCCTGAGTATTACCAGAAAGGGCATATGTAACTCCGGGCTCCAGATCCCAAAGCTTACTGTTTCATATCCTTAACAAGGGCTAATAGAACTATGATGAATCTTAATACTAAACCCATGACAGAAAGCAGATATAAAAATAAATGCAAATGGCTTTGCTTTGGACCGTATTATACTATGTTTCTGCAGAAGACACAGAGATATTATGGTAATAATCACACTAACAAGAGGCTGTGGTGCGTCAACGCCAGGGTGACTTTGGCAGAAATCGATGCTGACTGCTCCATAGAATTCATTTCAATCAAACCTTAATCCCTAGCTGAAAAAGCCAGGATCATAGCCACGCAAGCCAAAGGCATAAGAGATGCCTGTCAATCTAACATATTGTTTGGTCCAGTTTATAATTGGGGTTCTCAAAAAACAAGTTCAAGGGCCAGGGAGATGGCTCAGTAGAATAAACGCTTTCCTGGCAAGCGCAAGAGCCTGAGTTAAATCACCAGTTTTGCCAAAAAAACAAAACAAAAAAAAAAAAAAAAAAAAAAAAAAAAAAAAAAAAAAAAAAAAAAAAAAAAAAAAAAAAAAAAAAAAAACCCAAAAAACAAAACAAAACAACAACAACAAAAAAGCAAGTTGAATTTGCTAGTTTTACTAACAGCAAAATGTTATTAAGACCCAATATGTTTAGGTCTTGCTGATATTTTAATTTTGGCTTAAACTGGTGCTTGCTGTCACCTAAACTACAGAAAGGCAAGTTTTATTTCTGGAAAATTAAAAGCTTAACATTATACTGGCAATAATGCTAAAGAGACCAGGCTAGCCAAGTGAGGTAGAACGTGCCTTTATAGCTGTTCAGGAGGCTGAGACAGAAGGATCTCGTTATTTGTAAGTCCCTCCTCCCTATATTAAAAACCATCCATTCTTTCTAAATGGCAGTCACAGTTTATGACCTGAGGTTGGATTTCTGTACTTGAAGCAGTAAAACTTCACACATTTCAATATTTTTGAAAGACCCAGGTCAGCATTTCCTGACAATTAACTGTACAGGTTGTCTGCTGTCAGCTCCATTTCTTGTACTTTCTTTCCTATGTGGTCCCCAAGCCTGACTTGCAGCCCCTCATACGCCGACCACATGCCCTGTGTGCAGACCTCGGGCCTCTTAGTTTGGGGCTGGGTCACGTCTCTGCCTAGACTGAGTCACTTCCTCGCCTGCACTGCACAGGCGCGACATTCTGCAGTTGCTGTCCCCCCACCTGGCTCTCCTCGGCCTCGTTCTGTTGATCTTGGTTTCACTGCACCAGAATGTGTTGAAGCCACTCTGCTTTGTGCTCAGCTATACAAACACTGGACAGCAGTGACTTAGGATTTCTATCATTCTCTGACCCTTCTTCTGCAGCTGGACATCAGTAGTAATAGACAAGGTTGAGATGTAAACCCCCGGATGAATATGGTCAAGTGGTGCTCTCCTTCCTTTGCTCCTCCCCCCTTCCACGAGTACACCTTGATCATCTGCACTGTGGCAGGCTCTGCGATGAGCGCAAAGATGAAGCAGATAAAAATCCTGCCCTCCCGGATGCACCTGGGTGAGAGGGGGAGGCAGATGAGTGCACATGTGTATACTTTTGTACACAAACCAACGTACTAAGGCTGGTGGATGCACGTTCTGGGAAGGAAATGGGCTTGATAAGAGTCACTGTCTCAGTCCCCTTAGTCACCAGGCTTCTGATCCCTGTGGCATGTTAGAAAAGTCACCTTCTGGCTCCAGCAGTCTGGGCAGTTAGAGGCTGGGAAGGGTTAAGGTGCGTTGGGAGTAGCCAGTACCTGACGGAGATGGAGAAGTCCCCTGGGGAGCTCTGACTGGCCCGGATAATGAAGAAACCAACCTCTTTGCCCATAAGTAAGTTCTCTGCTTGGTGTCTCGAGAGGCCTTCATGAAACCACCTACGAGGGAAGAGAGGACAAGAGGATCGTGACAACATGCATGATGATGAGGGGAAAGTGAGGAGAGGTGACCCCAGAAAGGGAGGCTGGGGACCTGTTCAGTTGGGAGCAGCGAAGAGGCCGATTTAAAGAGTGGTTGGAGTGGGGAAATCCAAGTGCTTTTTGAAATGCAACAAAAGCTCCAGTAGTTTTCAGAAAAAGCCAATGCATGTCCCTCCTGACTCGCCCTCCTTTGTTCCTTCCCTCCAGGCTCTCTCCAGCCTGGAAAACTTGAGTCATGGAAATGTGCCACTGCACCAAAAACGGGGCTGTGTGGGAGTGCCTCACTGTGGGAAGCAGCCGCCTGCCCGCGCAGCTGTGTGAGGGACATCAAAGTCCTGCAGGACAGAAAAATGTGCTGGGAGGGTGCCTCTGTGGGCACTGGGCCACCAAGGCAGCTGGCTGGGTAGCATCTGGGACACTTACTCCAGGGCAAAACTTCAGGGGCCCAGAGACCACCTGAGGCAGCACTGGAGGAGAATTATAGTCTGGGGGGCTACCCAGGATGTGTGGAGTACTGTGCTCAGGGTTCAGGTCGGAGGGCGCCAGGCCACCAGGGGATCACGTGCACTTGCAGGTGAGTCAGACTGGGGGCAGTTGGTGAGTGGCATCTACGCAGGCAGCTCCTGTGGCTTCCCTTGTGGACAATTCTTTAGGCGCCCCCATCTCCACCCACCCCTCATCGAAGCTGGAAAATCATCTTTACCACAGAAAAGAAGAAACAAGAAGACAAGAGGCAGGGGTTCGGGCTCCAGAATGTTGCTGCACACAGAGTGGTGGGTGTGAAAAAGTCAGGCACTATGCGGGGCCAGGCAAAAAGCCTCCACTGCCGCAGGGCAGGAGGTCAGAAACCTCCTTCAACCACAGAAAAGCGAAATGAGTGTTTGCAATCACTTGAGGGCCAAAGGTGGGGCAGGAACTTGGCTGCTTTAAGGTGGCTGCACTAATTGCTGCACCAGGAGGCTAAAACATCGTTTTTTGTTTTCTTTCTCTTTTTGAGACAGGGTCTCACGTAAAGCAGGCTGGCCTTAAGCTCACTGTAGCCCAAGGTGGCTTTGAGCTTGCAATCCTTCTGCCTCAGCCTCCCAAGTCTGGGACTACAGCAGCCAGAGCACAAACAACAACAATAACAAAAATGAACAAACAAAACAAACACAAATTTCCCAAGAGGTAGCAGCAGGCAGCTGGGGGGTCTTTAGAAAATATATTTGCTCTTGAATTGGAATTGGATAAATGATTTTTTTTTTCAAAATTTCCCAAAATGTCCACACATTAATATTCTGTATCATTCTGAAACTACTTCTTTAGTAGCTTTTGTTGAACATCTATCATTTTGCCAGATCCTGTTCTGTGCACCAGTGGGCAGAACGGACAAGCCACCCACAATTAGGGACCTGGAATGGGGTAGATATATAATAAACTGAGTAATCAAATACATTGGTTTGCCTGAGGATGCTAAGTACAGTGGAGAAATGAATGCTAAAAGGAGGAGCAGGGGGTGGGGGTTTGGGGAGTCATTTAGAATATATGATAAGGAAGACCTCACTGAGAGTGGGCATTCTAGACCTGGAGGAGGGTGGGAAGGTGGAGCGGACACAGCAAAGGGGCCAAGGAGGAGCAGTCAGCAAGGTGGGAAGACCACGGGGCAGGGCAGGAGGCAGCGTGGCCCTATGGCAAGACGACAGTGGGCTCCCAGGGGAAGGACAGACCCCCAGGTCCTGCAGCATTCGGATGATAGCTAAGAATGGACCATTGAGACTTATGTTTCACCATGACCTTCATAGGAAGATTTAGAAAGGGTGCCGGGTGTTCCCGAGAGAAGAGGAGGTGAGGAGCTGGAAGTGCTAACTGTATGAGGAAATGAAGTGGGAGTCGGAAGGGATTGGGGATTAAGGGTTTCTCCTTCGCTGATTTTTTTTGGTAAAATGGGAGGATTGCCGCATATGTGCTCGCTAATGGGAAAGATCCAGCAGAAAGGGAAAGAGAGTGGATGTGAGAGGGGAGAGGAGAGAATTTCTGCTACGAGCAGTGACAGCTGCAGGAAGGCAGAGTGTCTGAGAACAGTTGCAGGGGGTTAGAGGTGGCGGAGTGTGGGCGCTGCAGGAGGAAGGAAAGGATCAAGGGGCGGAGGGATCTCTTCTGGCGGGCGGGATGGGAGACAGAGAAGGAGCTGGAAGCGCAGGGAAGGTAGGAATGAAGGGGTCATTCAGTCAAGATCATTCTTCTGGCTCAGTACTGGGTGACTGACAGCTGCGCTCTGCACCTCAGTGGCGTCATCATACCACCCGAGTTTTCTAACAAACCTTTGCTCTTTAGGCTGGTCCCTGGCTCTGAGACAAGAGTAGATTCTATCTAATCCTTGTGGTCAATTCTTGAGACTGACGAGACTCAATCTCGGTGTTTCATTTCCTCTTTCTCGAGGGAATTTCCTCCTTCCCCCTCCGGACTTCTCTCGCGGGGGCGAGCCTGCTTTAAGGAAGGAGCGAGTGTCCATCAGCCCATCTCTGGTAAGGTTAAAGAGTAATGGAGAAGCTCCTTGAATAGCAGCTTTGGACGTGGGGTGGCCAACAGCGCCCCCTTTGGAACTTTCAGAAACTCTGCAATCGCAATCATCATAGGTGATTTTAACGTATGAACTTATTTTATATTAAAAAAAAACTCAAAGTAGGTGATACATGCACATGGTATAAACTTCAAAAGGGAATGAAATGCAATGCAAATCTTCCGCCTACCCCTGGCCTTCCGCTGTGTGGTTCTGGAGGCCCTGGTGTGGGGGGACCTACAGAGACCACGGGTTTTGACAGTAACTTTGGTATGCCTGGATAATTTTAGTGGTGACTGAAAAAAAGTAAGGGGAGAGTGTGTGGGTAGAACAATCTCAGCAGGCTGGAAATACTTACTCAGGAAACTGGATGTCTATAAAATTTTTGGGCACGTATCCTTCCTGGCTCCCAAGCTCTGCCTTGAGCCATTCCTCTTGGTTACTTAAGATCTGTGGGAGAGAACCAGACAGAGATACCACAGGGAAGACATTGAAAAAGCAAGGGGAGGAGGCTCTAGGTCAAAGAACATCTTTTGGGATTTAGGGAAAGATTTCTGGGGACATATTTAATGACAGCTGCTGCAGAAGTTGGCTCATCGGGGGAGGGAAGAAGGCTACCCACTCATGTCACAGGAGCTCAGCCCTCCAGAACCAGCATACAGGGGATCCCCTGCATTCCTTTCTCCTTCTGTTTGGGAATTTCTTTGTTCCAGATCTTAGCAGTACCTTCAGTTTCTCATTTAGGAAGATGGGAAGGCAAGAATGGGATTTTCTTCTCTTTCACGTAACCAGGAAACTTTGGGAGATTTAATTTTTTTCAAGCACGTAGATGAAAATGTAGACATCCAAGTAGACCAGCTTTGAAAATAGTGACTGTTTTTGTTCACACTCTGCATTTCACAAATCATTGGGACAAGATTCAAGATACTTGGGATGCCTTCTGTAAACTTGCTTTTATAGCCAGTAAAACCAAAAGTTTTGTTCTGTTACTACATGGTCCTATTGTGACTGTTACCCCGCAAGTTGTCACCTACCTCAGTTACCCATATTACTCACCACACTTGGTTCTGGGTAGCTTCTAGTTATTTCAGAAAGCGAGATTCACCATTGAAAGAAAAATATTTGCCAACCCCACTGAGAATGTTTCTAATGTATGTGACATAGATCTGAACAATAACTCTTTTTGAGTAAGGGGAGCACCAGGAATCGAACTCAGGACCTCAAACTTGCCAGGCAGGCGCTACATAACTGAGCTAAATCCCTGGTCCCCTGAACAGTGATTCTAAATAGAACATGAATCTCGCCGGTGCCAGCGAGCTGCTGAATCCAGGAGCCTCTTGACTTCTGGACTTCAAAAAATAACAACTTTTTCTATTTAAGCCATTTTTAGCTTCTGTTTCTTATAGCTGAAAAGCCTTAATGGCTCAAGGTACTAAGATCAGAGGGAGAGCAGAAGATGGACAGGAAAGGCTGCCTGGAAGAGAGGCCTTCTACACAGGCAATGAATTACTTAGTGAAGTCAGGTGGCAAAGGAACCACTTGTAGGACACAAGCAAAGCTGGTACCTTCTGAGAACTGTGCTTCAATATGGCTGGAGTTTACATGGAAAAGTTAGGAATAGATAAAGGGGAAGCAGCACCCCAGGTCTTGAGACTCATGTTGAAGACTTGGGATTTTCTCTTGACATTTAGGGGAAACACGAAAATATTTGAAGCAGGGATATAGCCGTAAGGAGAGTTAAGAAAGAATCTACTAGAATGTAGAGCTGGAGATGGGGTAAGGGACAGGTAAAGAACCAGAGGAAGTCCAGTGTAGCCCCTGGGACCAGAAGAGATGATGGAGCCAGGGCTGGGAGGAGGAGAGGACATACTTCAGAGGAATCAATGAACAGAACAGGTAGGATCTGGGGACAATTCTGGGGAGCCAAGGAAGAAGGAGATCCTGGGAGGGGCCTGGGTTTCTAGCTTAGGAGACTGAGTGGGTGGTGATGGCTACTGAAATAGAAAGGAGGAGGAGGAGGAACCGGAAGGACTCACGGACTTCAGATTGTACTGGGTGAATTAGAGTTGAATTCAACTAAGAAGAGAAGCCCAATGAGCCGTTGATGTGTGTGCTGGACTCAGGAGAGAGGTGAGGGCCTGAGACGAGTCTGGAGTCACCTGAGAACGGGTAGAGTTGGAGTCCTGGGCCCCAGGGGTTCCTTCCTCCCAGAGAAAAAGCTGGGAAGAGAGTTGCAGAGAGCTCCACGCAATTAGGAAGAAAAGCAATGAGAGAAGCAGCGATGCCCTAGTTCTAACATTGCTCCTGAGGTGGAAGAAAGCAGAATGTGTTGAATGTGGAAAGAGAAGCCCTCCTTTCTTGTTTTGGCTTTGTCACTAGCTGTGTGATCAGGTGAATTAGCCATCTGGAAAATAGGAGAAAAAATAACCTCTAGTGCCTCAGAGCTGACGTGGGGGTCAGGAGAGTCCTGGCACTGGAAAGTCCTTCTGAAAGCATACATTCTTTTTTAAAAAAATTAGAATTCTGTCAAATATACCTTGAGGGAGGACTCCTGCTTGAAGGACATGGGAGGGATGATAAGCTCCTGAACACACGATGCGCCCATGTTTTGCATATACTCGTTTATTCTGAGGAAATAAAACTGTGTCCCATATTTGAGTTTGAGAACTGCTGAAAACAGAAAACTTTATAGTTTCTTACATCACATGTGGGCATGTGTATACCGAAGGGGTAACGGGGAAGCAGCATATCTAGGTCAAAGGAAGAACCAGGAAACGGAGCTGCAGCGCCTGACATCCCTCTGAGGAACGTGTGGCCGTTTCCCTCCGTGCCACCACTCACGCCACCACTCACGGATTTACAACTCCGACATCCCTTTCTCCCAAACATGGTGTTTGGCCAGGGTAGCAAATGTCAAATCTAAAGGTGTGAAAGGGGCCATTTGGAAATTGGCTTATTATACTACCTGCCGGCACTTTGTACTTTGTTCTCTGACCTGAACCAGATGTAATTTGAGTAATCACGGCTCAGACCCACCTAACCACCTCCTTTAGAAGCAAGATTATCCCCTAATGCTGGCCATTTGTCTCCACCACCTGGTGGCTTGGTCAGCCTGAGATTGTGTTTTCAGAGAGCTGAATTTACAGGCTTTTTGTGGTGTGGAAAAGGTAAGGTCTTAAGAAAAAAAAAAACCAACAAAAAAACCCCTCATTCTCTGTAAAGTATTCGGGTGGGGGCGGGGGTTTCTGGAGCCCCGTGACTTCCTGTTCTTCTCATCTCTCCATCGATTCAGTTCTCCCCATCTCCTTATCCATCATGTAAACCCAAGCAAGGAGTTCAGTTTAACCCTAAGAAATCTTGTACTGAAATTGCTGTATCTTACTTCTTAAAATGTTCCCTAGGAGAATAATTTTCTAGGTTATGTGGCCTGAGAATAAGTTAGACGTGGGAAGAGAAAGACCAAAAGTACATCTGGAAAAAAAATTTAAATTGGGTGGAATTACAGCTCTTAGAGGCATAGCAGAAATCTGAAGCATCAAGGAAGTTAATTATATAGGATTAACTCTTAGTGCTTTGGGGTCACTGTTTTAGAAGAAAGAAATGGGGTTGAATTGGACACATTACTGATGTGGGTAGAAATGGATGAGGCCAACAGATATTTTTCTAAGTGATTGGCAATTTTTTTTTTTTTTTTTTTTTTTTTTGTGGATAGCTCAGCTCACCCTGGGAGTGGGGCTGGCAAGGCATGTGGTGTGGGGATCAAACCTCGGTCCCTGCCTGCTTACCTAAGCTTGCCTAAGCAGGAGCTTTAGACCACTGAGCTATCTTGGCAGCCCCATTGGCAAATTTCAATGGCAGATTCCAACATAAATCTGGTGCTGTGTGTAACTATAGGTATGGAGCTTTGTGACAGGAACATGAAAAGTTGAGTTCCTGACTTTCCAAATGTTTCTCTCTGGAAAAGAAAGATGAACTCATTTGGCAGGAGTTCCCTGTCCACCATCTTGTTTACCATCCCTTGCAGATCAACACCTACTAAGCGCCTGCAGTTTGCACCAGGTGCTGGGAATACAGAGATGAGTAAGCCCAGGGCTTGCATGTAGAGAACCTTATAGTCTGCAGAAGTTGGTTGTTGGTTAGCTAGCCAGACCCGTTATTATACCTTTTGAATGAAGTCTCTGTTTACTCTTAGCACCAAAGGGCAAATGAGATGAGAGAAAAGGGTACCCCAAGGTGAGCTGCTGGAGCATTTAAGAGATGGCCTGAAAAGGATCCTGCGTGTGTTTCCTATCTGAGGATGGGGGGGTGGGCTGACACTCCAGTTGCAGCCAGAGAGCCATGACACGGGCTTTAATGGCCATCATTTGACATTTGGGGAGCTCAGGCACACGCTCTGCATTTTTATGTTCACCGTTATACCTGGAATGGGCAGAATTTGAAAGGAGGGGAGGGGTAGAATTCTAAATGAGCGTGCAAAAATGCAACTTAATTCAAAAAAATACACACTGGGTAAACTATTTGGGGCCATGACTTGTGTTTGATGCTGGGAAGATACAAAAATGCACCCAGCATGCTCTGCTCTCAGGGAGCTCACCAGTAGAGGAAGCCACTACTCACTCATTCACCAAACATGGGGGAGGGATGGCTTTGTGCTAGTGGAGACACTGAGGCAGACACAGCCCCTGCTTTTACAAAGGTTAGGGGAGTGGATAGCCAATGTGGAAGTGGGCAATTAGGAGTCCATAGGGAGAGATGGACCATAGGGCACAGCCTGACTATCTATAGCTGTCAGCTGGGGCAAGATTGTGAGTGCCTCAGAGTGAAGAGTGTATGTGAAATGCCAGGGAAGAGCTGAAGAGGGAGGAATTATTTTGCTGGGTGGTAAGGAAAGGGGAGGATTGATGAAGATTCCTTGGCAGAGGTGATCAAATACTGTACATGTGTTGAGATAAAGGGTGCTCAGGGTCTAGGGGAGAGCCTGGATAGTATGGCGTGTATGTTGCAGTGGAATCTGGTGGGCCATTATGTACACAAGGATGCATGTGAGTGTGATGAGGCTGGATAGGGCACTGGGGCCAGATGGTTTAGATTTCAATCAATTGGTAATGAAGAGGCACTGAATGCTTTTGAGTAAGGAAATGATATGATCTGATTTGTCTTCTAGAAAAATCCTTCTGGGACTATATATGGAATGATTGAAGGAGGAAGAGACAGGAGGCAATGAGGTCAGCCAAGCAGTTCTGGCAGTATTTTGAGCAGGCAGAGGGAACAGGAGTGGATGTACTGATAACATAGTGACGATTTATTGAGCTTTTGCTTTGGGCCAGGACCCTGAAGAATTGATACTCTCTGTATTGATAGAGAAAGACACTGAAGCTCAGAGGGGACAGGCAACTTGGGCCAAGGTCACACAGCTAGTAAACTAAAGTCAAAATCATTTCTAGTTGGCTACTAAACCTGAGTTCCTTTTTGATAGTAGGAGAGAAAACTATTCAGAGCAGACTATAGTGTTTAGGGGTCAGACAGAGCTTCTCTCAACACTGGCTAAGGCACAGCCAACTTGTGTGACCTTGGGCGTGAGATTTTAATTCCCTCATCCTCAGTGGCACATTTGTTTAGTGGAGAAAAAAGTATTCCTTATCCCATGCATTTGCTGAGCTGAAATAGTGCTGGAAAGATGCCTACAAACCATCCAGCCAGGTCAGTAATCTGAACAGGAGCTCAGGAGGTGTTGGTTCCTAATCACCTGATCAGTTCTGAAGGGGGGATAGAGATGACTTAAAGAGGCTGCTAGTTTGGTGACTGACCTCTGGTGACCCTTAGAACATGGATAAGAGAGGTGGTAGTTGGGTCTGGAATGGCCCTGAAGGCTTGTGTGTAAAAGCCTTAATCTGACGATGCTACTGAAAAGTGTGAAAAATTTTAGGGGGTGAGGCCTCACTGGAAGAGATGGGTCACTGGGGAATGGAGTATACTCTCCCTAAACCCTTCTGGTCTCTCCCTCTTTGTGTCTCTGCTTCTTGGTTAGGACAAGGTGAGCCCCTCTGCTACACCATGATGCTGCACCTCAGCACAGGCCTAAAAACAATGGAGCCACCAGGTAGCCATGGACTGACACCTCTGAAACTGGAAGGTAAAATAAGTTTTATCCTCTAAGTTGTTTTTCTTGGGCACTTTGTCACAGTAATAGGACAATTGGCCAACACAGGGTGAGAATGGGTGGGTGTTAAATAGATGTGGAGGTTTCAGTGGGTCAGGACTAGAGTCAAGTGGCAGACAATTGGTAATGTGCGTCTATGACTCAAGGAAGAGACCAGAGCTGGAGTCACCCTCAGAGGAGAGTGGGAAATTGAAGAAGTAGATGAGGTGGCTCAAAGTGAAAAGAAAAATCAAAATGCTAAGTGTGGTACCTCAGGGAAGTTAGACTCTCAGGCTATCAAGAAAAGGAGCCCTTGAAAGTGAGACCGAGAGGAACACTGAGGTAGGGGGGAAGAGGACAGAAGTGGTGGGTGCCACCCAAGCAAGGACAGAGAGCCTCAGAGAAGGGGCAGTTGGCACAGGTGCATCCTGGGGGAGAGTTGTTAGAGTCCACATGCAGGAGGGCTCTCAGCAGTAGGCTTTAAGAGGGTGTCACAGGCAAAAGGAAGATTCCAGGGGGGAAAAAGGAAAAAGTGGAAGGTGTTCAGTATGGAGAAATTGTCCATTTGGGGCAATAAAACAGACAAAAGAAAGTAGGAGTTGGGTTGGGAAGCAGAGTTTTTGTTTTTATCCTTTTTCCTTTTTTGAGGACTGGAAACAATTCAAGCAAGATGTTAGGTTCTATTTGTGATGGAAGAGGGTAGGAGCTGGTCTTGAGCCACTTCAGAGTGGAGGGTGCCTCAGTGTGGTTGATAGTGACATGATCACCACATTGCAAGTCCCTCGGTGACTTTGGTAAGTCATCCCAAAGAAGTCAAAGCCCTTTTAGCAGCTCAGGCAATATTTTGAGCTTGCAAATCTTCCACATTAAGTGCTACTCTTTGCAACCTTATCACGAGATATTCTGAGTTGAGGGCAATTAGAAGGCTATGGCCTGAGGGTGCTTGAATTCCAGATGAAGGCTTTCTATGACACTTGTGCTCCAAGGACACTTTCCCAGTCACCTTTTCCATGCTAATGCTCTGTACAGCATCTGATTCCCTTTGGCACTGAACTGCTAAGGACCGGGACCATGATCCCTGAGGTCAGGCAGTGGAAGGACAGCTTCACATACTCCCAGATACCCTCTGGAAGGGCTTGTATTCTTCCCCTCTAAAAGGGTGAACCTCAAGAGACTTACATGCATGATGCCTGGAATTGTGGGCAAAGCCCAAGACTACTCCAACTCCACAAGTGGCCACTACAGCTCAAGTGCAGGTTGCAGAGAAGTTGTAAGGAGCCTATGAGTGGCCAGGTGTGCTTGGACATTGTTGTGCCACATCCGATCCAGCTGTCTCTCCCTGGCTGTCTCCACCTGCACCCTCTTCTAAGTCCCGGCCACGGAGAGCTGTCAGTGCTTGCTGCATTCAGTGTGGCCGTTCTCATCTCTGAGCTCTACCAAGAGGTCCAAAAGACTTGTGCTCTTGACATTTACGCTACTACACATTCCTGCAATGCTCACCTTTCAAGGTGGAATCACTTGTCACCCACTAAGCACTGAGCTAAGTGACAGCCCTTTGATTGCTGTATTCCCCCTCCAGACCATAAGGATCTCAGGGCCAGGCTGGTGCTTAGGTTAGGTCTGTATTTCTGCTATCTGGCTGGTGTTTGGCATGTGGGAGTAGTAGAAGAATCCATTGGATAGAGGTGAATTTCTTTTTCTAAAAGGAACTGAGTACAATTCTTCTATGGACAAAGACTTGGGCTGCTAGATAACCTCAGTGGCCAGACCAGTGGTCAGTGAAACCTTAACTTCCTGCGGCTGCCCTGGGGCCACTCCCCGTCACCTACCTTGAGGACATCTCCAGTGTGAAAGCTCAGCTCATCCTCACCGGAGGCCATGAAATCAAACTTGGCAACAGCTTCCATGGTGTGACGTGAAGCTGGAAGAGAAATAATGCGGTCATTGTGCCGTTCCACCAGGAGAAGGGCCGCAGAACAGATGGCCCTGCCTGGCAGTCTCAGCAATTGGGAGGATAGTGGCCCAGAGAATGTTTGCTGCTGGCTGGAGAACAAGACTCAGGTTTCCGGGCTTGTGTTTGCAGCTAGGGTTGTGAGAGCTGTTGGGATCTGGTTCCTGGGATCGTTCTCTAAATCCCCAGCTGCCGGGAGCAGGAAATTCAGGCCAGCAGTAGCCTTTCCCCCCTCCTTTCATCTCCCTTGGCCTGGACTGGCCTGTCACTGTTGTTAATGCATCTCTGTTTCTAGTTGATAAGGACAGAAGGCTTGCTATCCCCCGGAATTCGAGGCCCCGTGGCTACAAGACTGCTCTGTAAACACTGTCCCAAGGCTGTCCCTTGGCAGCTATATTTAACCAGGCGGTGTTAATTAGACAGATGCCATTTTCTTTTTTACATGGGAATCATTTAAGAGAATTAGGCTCATTGGCCAGTAGGGAACTGGAAGTTCTTCTTCCACATATTTCAGAGTAGGAACAAGTTTGGCCTTTGGGCTGGGAAATTTCCAGCTTGGTCAGATCACTCGTTACATTGTGACAGCATGAACCAAAATACATTTCAGAAATTTTGATTTTGACATTTCTGAACTGAGTTAACGTCCTGGCCCCTCCTGGTAATTGCAGGCTTTGTGTAAAGATCAATGAGTCGGCCTGTGTACTATACTGAGTATGAAATATAGTTATTTTTTTTAAAGACCCTGTAGAGACATCATAAAAAGAGCAGGGCAGAATCTTTCTTTGCTGATAAATGGCTGTATGATCTTGAGCAATCTCTTAAGCCTCTTGAAGCCTCAGTTTCCTCGCTTATGAAATGGAGATCATTGTATTCAATGGATAAAGTTGTGGGTTGAAATTAAATAATAGATGCAAAATATTACACAACATAATCACTCCAGGAACATATATGTTTTAAAATAAATTTCTGGAATAAATCTTTCCCCTGTCAAAGCAGCCTAGCAGCACAAGTTTCTTTTGATGTCTCTCATCGCCTATAAACTTTTCTCCCTGTAACGTGACACTTAATCTCCACAACTATCAAATCCTTTGATTCTCTGCTAAAACAGCTTACTGTCAGGGCAGAAACAGGAAAGCTGAGGCTTGGCATTTATGTTTTTAGAAATCTTCCTAAGTCTCAGCCACTGTGGGTGAGTTAATAAGTAACCCTCAAACTCAGTGGACTTCTAGTGATCAGTAAACTGGGGCCACCATTGTCCTCTCAGTGGGAATTTCTGCCCCAGTAGACAAGATTTAGGTAAATAAGGCAGGTGGCAGCAGGCAGCAGAGTGTAGCAGGGAGAGCTCAGAGGATTAACTCTGACTGTGACAGGGTGATAGCAAGGGGCTCATGTCTCTGATGTTCTACATTTGCCTGGTTTCCCAGGGGTAATTTGGAGTGACGAATATTACCAATCCAAAGGTAGATATTAAGCAAAAAATAGCTCAGGAGTCAAATAAAATATCATAGTTGACTCTGAGCTTCTTCACCAGTCAAAACTTATTTCCAAATGGCAGCATCACAAAATCACTTCTTGTACATTTCTACAAGATTGGCCCATCTAAGGCAAGTCAACATTTCTGTGACCTTGGCTGACACCATAAGCAGGAAGGGGTGTTCTACCCTCCTTCCTTAATGCTAAATGGTTTTGCATGTTTGATTGACTCTATTACATTAACATGCAAAGCTTCTCCTAATTAGGGCCTTGCTGAGCTTTGCAGGGAGACTGGCTTCGGTGGGTCACCCTCATAGCATCCACAGGACCTCGAAAGATCAAGTGTCGTGTGAAGGGTCCTGAAAGTTCTGATCCCATTTTCGTGCACATTTACCTTAATAAGCAGAATGGTGACAAGAGGAGGGCAACTGCTAAACACATCAGAAACTCACATAAATTAGATTTTTTTTTTAAAAAAAAGAAATATCCAAAGCATGTTCTAGATGTGACCTTGAGTTTAGCAAGACCTCTTGGATATAACTCGTAACCCAGCTCAGGTCTGGGTGCTTGGTCCAGGCTGGCTGTAAATTACATGGGTAAGAAGACCGAGGCAGAAGTAAAATTGCTTCTAAATAGTGTCACTACGTTCCATTTTCCCCCCTTAAGCAGTGCAGCAAAACCAGTGACATAGGCATATCACAGAACTTCCCAGCTTGCAATATTAATCTTGGCTTCAAAAACCCAATTAAACAAGTCCGCACTTCATGAAATCACTTTGCAAAAAATGAATTTGCTCCCATTTCCATTTATGAAATGAAATCTGCTCAGCTATGGGGTGGTGGGAGGGAGAAGTTCAAGGTAGGTTGGAGTAGGCTCTGTGTTTGTTCAGATCCAAGGGCTTCCCAAACTCCTCCCAGAGACTGGCCTTTTGTCTGATCATTGAAAAGCATAGAAAGTTATGTCCCTATTTTTCTATATCTATTAGTGTTCATTTAAAAAGTTTCAAAGGTACCACCAGGGAAAAGAAAAGTGAACCAATATGGTTGATTCTATATGTATCAATTTGTTGTGTATTCTGTACCTGCCACTAGTACATATTGCTTCTGAGGGAAAAAAAAAGAAATATATATATATATATATATATATATAAATATATATTTATATATATATATATATATATATATGAGAGAAAAACTGAGAGAGAGAAAGGGAGAGAAGGAGAGAGAGAAGGAGAGGAGAGTGGGAGAGCGGGAGAGATGAGGGAAGGAGGGAGAGGGATAGAGGAGAGAGAAGACAACAGCCTAAATTGAAGAATGCAATGTTGTGTCATTTTAGTCTTCTGATCTCTGGGGGAGATGAAGAGAGAGCCCCTTTTCAGAAGCCTCACAGATGGACCCCACGTGTTCTCCCTGCCAGTGATCAGCTTTAGAAATGGCTGAAATGCCACCTGCCACGCGGTGTGAGGAGTCCTGGCCTCCAGGGGCAGCCACGCTACCTCCAGCAGCCCCCTCCCCCAGCCCAGCTGATGCTGCCATTTGTGGGCCCTGAATACCAGCTCTGCCGCTCAGCAGCCCTTTGCAGCTCTCTCACACATTATCCATTAGCAGCCTCACGACACAGACCTGCTTCACCGCGGGGTGAGGCCGAACAGGACTGCCCCAACATGATTTTTTTTTTTCCTGCCCTTCCATTTCCATTTAACCTTCTTTTACCATTAAAAGAGCTGAAAAATATTCAGGCTATGCATCAGGAGTACTTGTCTCCTTCTAAAATACAGTCAGCCCAATGAATAAAAACAAAAAGCAGGTCACAGGTCTTTAAAATTACCTCCATTTGAATGCCAGATTAGGTGAATTTGTTCAGAAACCTCCTTATCATCAAAATGGTACGGGGCAAGAAACTTCTTGAACAGTTTCAGCTCCTCCTAAGTTGGCTATGAATAGCCAAGGTTTCCATTTTATGTGTCTTAAAAAGAGCAATTGCATAACACCGCAAAGCTAGGCAAAGATTCCGGTGCAGGACCCAACAAAAGAGGGAGTGAAGTCCAAAATTGAATCAGTGATACCACTTCCTATTTTGCTGGGGACAGCTCTAATTTGATACTTGCCCCAGTTTATGTTGTAATTTAGATAACATAATGCCTTGCAATTTTAAAGAGAGAGGGAGAGACATTGCTTTTTTTGTAAGTCTCGCTGGTTGCATATTTATCAGGACATTAGCCACAAATGTAATTTGAATTAGTTTATTTGTGTATGAAGTTAATGATGAAGTTTACATTTCAGGGTTTTGGCCACAGTTACCAGGAGACATGCAGAAAAAAAAAAAAAAGTAAAATTATTCCAGCTAATGAATGTCACATAATTCAGACACGTAGAACTCACAGTCTCTCTCTTCCTTCCTTCCTTTATCCCTCCACACCGTCTTTCTCTGAGGTGGGGTCTCACTGTGATGTGCAGCCTCCCCTTAAACATGGAGGCTGAACTGATCCTCCTGTCTCAGCCTCCTGAGTGGCCGGGGCTGCAGGTGTGTGCCCTGGGGGAAATCACTGCCCTTCTCTGGGTCAGATCAAGGCCCTCTTGGAGATGATCTGGAGTGTTTCCTCTCCCGCTGGAATTGATAAAGTTGGTTCAATTACTTTTTAGAAGTAGGAAACCTTATGCTACCAGGGAAAAATGATTATAGTTAAACTCCACTGTACACAATAGGAATGTTCTTGAAAAGTTATTATGAATAGAGTATTTGTAAATGGAATCATATTAGCATGTATTATGGAGACTCACCCTACAAAGGAACCCTGTGGTGAATCCCTTTACAAAATGAAAAGGAAACCTTGTTATGCAAATAACCACCTTTTAATTGATCTGTTTTAAAGCCTAAGTTTTCAGGCACTGAATCTTAAAACAAAGCACACCTGTATATTGCCTCTAGCTCTAGCACTGTGGGCCAAATACATATTAGATTCCCTTTTTCTCAACTCTTAAAGCATTTAAAACCCTCCCTATGTTAGAGAACATTTCATCTTTGAGAATAGACAATATTCACCAATATTCAACAGTGCTCTCATAGCCAGAAAAGTGGCCCTAGATGATAAATGAATGGGCTGAGCTGTTTTCCAATAAAACTTTATTTGGGGACATTAAAATTTGAACTTCTATAGCTTTTACATGGTGTCAAGTATCATTATTCTTTTGATTTTCGGGTGGGGAGATGGCTCAGTGGAGTAAGCGCTTCCCTGTTTAAGCGCAAGGGTCTGAGTTCAATCCCCGGCTCTGCAAAAAAAAAAAAAAAAAAAAAAAAAAGGAAGAAGAAGGAAAGAAAGAAAAAGAAACCAGATTTGATTTTCTCCATCACCACTTAAAAATGGAAAAGCCATCTTAGCTCAAAAACCAAAGCCACATGAAGGACTGGGCTGGGGTTGTTGGACCTTGATGCACACATTTGTGTGTATTCTGTTTATTCTACACCAGCAGAATCCCTGCTTACAGCCTCCTTTCTAATCAGCTGGTCACGTTGGAAATACCGGACAATGCCGACGTCTGCAGCTACGTCTGTATCCTATCTCCACTGATAGTGGCTTCTTGATAGGAGGGTTGTAGCTTAGTGGACTTAAGAGTTGATGGACCCAGATTTGAACCTAAAATGTGTCACTTCCTCGGTGCCCTTGTTGCCTCATCCATGTCAGGAGCAGCCACACTCACTTTGGGGGACCATTGTGCTTTAATGCATAGTCCTGACACACTGTGGGGTCCAGTCAGTGGTAGTTATTATTTCTCTGTAGATGCCCTACAATACCTACCTGTGCTTAGTAGGCACTAAGTTGATGTTAGTTGAGGGAATAAAAGCATGACAAATGTCTTGCCATCAGATGTGTAATAACTAGGGGGCCAGGGAGATGGCTTAGTGGAATAAGTGTTTGCCTGGCAAGCACAAGGTCCTGAGTACTATTCCTGGTACCGGTGTCTCCACTCACCTCAAGGAGACACTGATCCCTCACTCTGCTCAGAGAGGGAACAGCGGAGAGAAGAATCCCCTTAGAAGGATTCGCTCGTTTCCCTCCCCAAGGTGGCCCAGCTTTGCAGCAAATTCAGCCAGAGAGGATGAAACACAAACCCACGCTAAGAAGCCTGATTTCTTTAATCCAATAGAGGGCAATGGTGCTCCCCAAACCGACCACAGTATCTGAGAACTTTTATTTGCCTTTTTGAGGCCCTGTAGTCTTTAGGCAGATTCAGTGATTGTCCGCATTGTCCTCTGTGGGTTTAAGGCACATAAACATTAACCTTTCAGAGTGAAGTGCCAATAAAACACAGAGCCACTTACGAGGCAGGGAATTAGAAGTTGTCCTTCCACACGTTTTCTGAGGCTTCAGTTCCTCCTGGTCATCCTGGCAGAGTGGTCTGCGTTCACTTCAAGGAGACACTGGCCCCTCATTCTGCTTTCCGTCCTAGGTTAATGATGCTCACTGAAACTCCTACTGTGTGGTTTCTTTCCTTTCTTTCTGTCTGCCTGTCTGTCTTTCTTTCTTTCTTTCCTTCTCCTTCCTTCCTTCTTTCTTTTTTTGAAACAGTGTCTCACTATGTAGTTCAGGCTGGTTCTGAACCCACTATGTAGCCCAGGCTGGCCTTGAGCTCATGGTGACCATCCTGCCTCAGCCTCCTGAGTTCTGGGATTTCAGGCATGTGCCACCATTCCAGGCCTGTGTGCTTTTCTTTTATCTAAAACTTCAGAGCTGTACTTGGGGATCTTTCTGCTTGCATGGGTTAGATAAGCACAGGAAGCTGAGAAAGATTACAAATGGTTCTTCTTGAAAACTCATAAACACAGGTAGATGAATACTTCACAGCTCCCTGATATTCTACACTTCTGTTTATTCTACACTGGCAGAATTCCTGCCTACAGCCTGCTTTCTAATTGGCAGGCCACAATGGAAACACCAGCCTTTTTGCTGAAGGCCTAAGAAGCCTTGCACATTTCTTTACTGTTCCTCTAGGTCTCTAACTCATTGAAATGATCTCTAGCTCATTCCATGCAGAGATCATTTATTCTCTCTTTAAAATAGAGACCCTCAAATCATTTTCTGGAAAGATCTGGCTTCTGTCCTCTCTGGCAACTTGGGTCTGAGGCCAGGTGCAGAGCGTGGGGTGGTACACTCTGGGCAGCAGCTACAAGAAGCCCCCTGGGTCTTACCCACCTGGCTGTCACCATGTTGAGCCTGCAGGTAGTCACCTACTCAGGGGTGGCCTTCAGGGTCCTCTATTTCTAGGGGTTTGCTTATTTGTTTCTTTGTTTATCTGAATCTCCTAAATCAGAGATTTGGGGCCATTTCTTCTTGGGTCAGGACCCCAAGAGAACAAGCTGCCTTCACAACAGAACACGTACTCTCTCCAGGGAATACAAGCATTTCTGGTTTTATTGCCACCAAAGTAAACAAGGACAAGAAAAACAGAGCGGACCAACTCATCACTGGCTAGTTGGCTGAGATTCTACTTCCTTCTAAAAGCCTTCATTTTCAGTGATTTTGTGCATACAGGACATTCTTATTTTTCTCTTGTCCTCAGGTGACTCATTATTTTTCCCTTCCTAGGCCCCAGGAAAGCACAAATCCCCCATCATGAGCAGCAGGGGTGAACACATGGAACTAGAGGGGGGCCCTCTGCTGCTAGTCCAAGAACAATCATTCATCAGCACTGACCTGCTGGCGCCAGGCTTGGGGACTATGAGCAAGTGGCTTCTGAATAGAAGCCACCAGGCTGCCCCCCCCACTCCCATCCATTCCTGTCCAGTGAGCAGGTGTGCTCCCCAAATAACAATTCATCCTCTCCTTGGTTCTCTTCTGCAGAAGGCCACCAACAGAGATGTCTCTGATGACAGGTGAATAATAGGCAGCTGGCTCTTGAGGGAGTACTGAGCCACAGGCAGGGCAGTACTGCCTTTCTTTCTCTCACCAGTCTAGAAGAGCCTGAGGCTCAGCCCATGACCACCCATGTGGCAAGGTGGCTTTACATACCCTCATCTGTGTGAGTGTGAGTGCGTGTGTGTGTGTGTGTGTACATGTGTGTGTGTTACTGGGGATTAAACTTGAGAAGTGCCAAGCCAAATCCTTTGTTAAATTTTATTTTGGGACATAATCATACTAAACTGTCCAGTCTGGGCTCAAAGTTTTGATCCCCCTGTCTCAGCTTCCCAAGTAGCTGGGATTATGGATGTGCCTAGCTCTAGCCTTATCCTTAGGGCTTATCTACTGGTGTCTCCACTGCAGGCTTTGGTCTGGCCTTTTAGAGTTTCATTTGACCTAAGATCCCTAGTCCAGCATGGCTTGGCCCTGTGATCTCTCCCTAGTTTGCAAACAAGAGCCATCTCCCTGCTTGGAAGACACTTGGTTTTAAGGGTTGGAAGTCAAATAAATATAATATTTTTCAGGCTTACAAACTGCACAACCTGAGAGCCCCTGTAGATCCCTTGTCTCCTTTTTTTAATCAAGTTGCTGTTTTCCAGGTCCTTATCTGTCTCTGTGGATTATGGAGATTGCATGGTTTTCAAAGACGCTTTTCTTTTTTTAATTAGCTTCCCTTTCCCTGCTAAAGTTTGTTTTTTGGAGTTTGGGGGAGAAAAATAAAGTGGAAGAAGGAGTAGACAAGTCAGGGGACAGTCCCTGCACGCCCCCCCTTGTAACCCTGTGGATGCTGAAGACCAAAACTCAGTCACTTGCTTTTCCTTTTTTCTTCCTGGTCATTGCCTTATTTTTCTCTAAGTCGCTCCAGTCTGCCTAATACAATCAAACCTATTTTAGTTCAAGGCATATCACATGATATCATGTTTGTCCTCATTTTTTTTTTTAAGTTTCATAAAATGAATATATTTTCTTTGAGCATAATGCACATGTTCTACTGAACTCTAGCACATTCCTTTTGGGATTTCCTAACTTGCTTGTTCTGGGCCAGGTGAGGTGGCCCTAACAGTGGGAGGCTCACTGAATTCGGACTTGGGGGTCAGATGGCCCTGGTTTTAAATCTAGGGTCTGGTTGCTCACTTGGAAGGTGAACTTTATCTACTCTGTGCCTCAGTCTCTTCAGAAGGAATTCTCTTTCTTTCTTTTTTTCTGTATTTTAGGGAAGGGACTATGGGGTGTTCAGGGCCTCACTACTAGATCAGATTCATAGTGATTCTCCTGTTTACAGCCTCTCATGTGATAGGATTACAGGCACACACCACCACACCCAGTCTAAGAATCCTCTCTCTCTCGCTCCCTTCTTCCCTCCCTCTTCCCCTTTCCCTCTCCCTCTCCTATCCCACTTCTCTGCCAGTTTCTTACCTTCCCTATTTTGCCACAATACAGTTTGTGCTCTTCACATTCCTTCAGGGTCCTCCGACCTTGCAAGCGAAAGGATGCAGAATGCTGGGCTCTCTGAAGCATTTTTGTTTGTTTGTTTTTTTGCTTTGCATTTTGGTGCCCTACCAACATTTCTCAAAGAAAAAACCCTTTCAAAGCTGTTTTGAAAAAGTGTGAATCAGCCAAGCACCTGCTCCTTTTCAGCCTCTAGGCCCCCACTTCCCTCACTTGCCCTGGGCAGCACTCGCATCCCTCTGCTGGCTTCAGCACCCTGCTGCAGTGCTGCCCTCACCCAAGGCACCACATGTTGTGACCAAGATCCCTTGGGGGGCAGGGACAAAGAGAGACCAGCTGAGGAGATGTGGGGGAGGTGGTGAAGAGAAGCATGATGCTGACCTAGCTTCTGTACACAGCTGTCATCCCTGAGCTCAGTGGATGTAATGCTGATTTTATTTTTATTTTTGTATTTTAGGGAAGGGTCTATAGGGTGTTCAGGGTCTCACTACTAGATTGGACTTGTAGTGATCTGCTTGTTTACAGCCTCCCAAGAGCTGAGATTACAGGCCAGCACCACCACTCCCAGTCTCAATTGCTGTCTCAGCACACCCCCAGGGGTGCGGCCAGTATAGCAAGCCCAGGGATCCACCCCCTACCCCCCACCCCACCCCTGTGCCTGCTTGTAGACACTTTTTGGCCGGCCCACAACACTGATTTTAAACAGGAAGACCTGGACAGCAGCAGCAGGGACCAGTACACAAGTTTGGCCAGTGTCTGAACTATCAAGCAGCTAAGGATAAGTTGGCATTATCAGTAGGGTTCATCAGGTGCCAAGGCCTTCACAAACCATCACCCTTGGCAGCATGTGTCATTATTAGCATCTGCTTTTTATAGATAGGGCATGGGAACCAGAGGGTAGTGTATGAGTCTGTTGGCCCCTGAGGCTGTGTGTTATCTTTACTTTGTCAGTACCCAAGACCCGGTACTAGCAAAATCACAAAGACCAGGTACAGTTGAGAATAGCTGCTAGCTAGCTTAGGTCCTCCAAGCCTTCTCTAGGCAGTATCCCTTCTACCTGGGAGGTGACAGCAGCAATTCACACCCATGAAATTCAGACCTGTTACTTCTTGGTCATAGAGGTGAACACTGCAGTAAACCAGGCTGACTGTGGGCCTAGCAATCACGTGCTCCGTGGCAACCGCAGGATCAGGGATGGTATCAGTTCACAGAATGGCTGCTCCTTCCCTTCCCCCAGCTTATTTTTCCAATGACAATAGAGTCTACGTTTTCCAAGTTCTTTCTCTAGCTCCTTTAAACATCAGTAACTTGTAATGAACCTAATGAGAAGTGTACCCAGAATGCTTTGCTGATAATCACTCACACACTTTTCTTATTAAAATAACACCACGAACGGATCAAGCGCACAACAGAAACGAAGTACAGAGTGCCCAGGGACCAGGGAGCTGCTGCTCCTCCTCGGCCTCTCTGACTCGTCGCCTGCTGCTCCCTCGCTTTATCTTTATTTTTCCTAAGCAATAACCGTTGTCCACAGATACACTGGCGAAACCAAACAGAGCCGATGTATTCAAAATACTGTGCTGTACCAGACACCATCCGATAGGTCCTATAAGAAAGGCAGGCAGATGAAGAGGAGAATAAAGGGCCACAAAAAGATGGAAGGACAGATAGATAGACAGGCAGACAGACAAACAAAAGATTTTACAAATTTTTTCTCGATTTCATTTTTTCTTACTCCCCATTTTCTGTTTATATTACAATTTCTATATCCTCTGGATTTTATAGGTGCCTTTGAGTTCTCTTTTTCTACTATTCCTTTCTGTTTATTTTTTTTTAATTTGGGCTCTGAAATCTTGATTTATTTATCATATATTTATCAGCTTCTATCTTGTTCTGCTGTCACTAGCGCAGGGACACGGTTTACAAATATGCTTGGTGTCCACTTCCCTTTTCCTTGTTCTCCATGCCCTGGGCTATGGTAAAGCTTATGTGGGCCAAGCACGAAAGGAACGATAATTACCTCAATCTTTTTATCACTTGTTTCCCATGCCTCCATGTTTTTTTGGAACGCTGCTCACCAATTGTAAAGCTGGCACAAAGCTGGTGATTTATGAGCTCATAAATCACCCACCTCACTTTGTCAGCTGTGTCTGTCTCTCAAGTTAGGGAGAATGAGATAGGGTTTTGCTCTGCAGTCCAGGCTGGCCTGGACTCACAGCTGTCCTGCCGCCTCAGCCTCCTGAGTGTTGGGATTACAGGCATGAGCCACCATTTCCAGCTAGAACTGACATTTTTATGTAGCAACTCACCTGGTGAAGATTCCAAAATGTCAGTAAGCGAAGGAGCAATGGTGTAAATACCTTTCATCAAATGAATAATTAGAATTTTCTTACTTTTGAAATATTCAGGTTTTCCGAGTTTGGTTAAACTAAGAAGCACCTCAAGTTTTCTTAGAACAGGTAGGTCTCTTTCTTTTTAATTACTAGTGTTGGTCAAGGAGGGCCCCGAATCCCATCTTCTGGAAGTTGGAAGTGACTCAGAAAGCTGGCAGGGAGAGCTTCCAGGAGAGGGCACCGCCAGCCCCAAAGAAAAGCCGTGGGAACTACCGGTAGAAGTGCCATAGGAGTGGAGCCATGTAAGGCTTTTAGAGTTTATAACTCGTTCTGGGTTGCTTCAGATATTCTACAGGGAACTATAGCACTTAATGTTTGTCCTTCTGGATTTTGGACTTGTTTTGGTCCCAATGGTTTGTAGCCTGCTGTGTTTACCTTTTGGAATGGCAATGTTTATCTTGTGCTCTTGAATGTTGGGAGTGTTTAACTTTTCACTTGTACAGGTGCTCACAGCTGAGATCTTTAGATCTTGGAGGCTTGGGATTTGGACTTTTCAGCATTTCTGAAACTGTTAGGACTTTGGCAACTCTTAAAGGTGGACTAAAGTGCCTTTTGCACAAAGGGATGTGCATGAGTCTTTAGGGGGTGCCCAGGAGCAAAATATCATGGTTCTAATGTGATATAGTGTTCAAGTTGTAAAATGTTAATAAGCACATCTATATACCTGGAATTTGGTTTAAGAAAATGTCTGGTTGCCAAGTTGACAACAGGTAGATTGTATTCGTTGATACATTGCGTCAACTTGAGAAATTTAGTTTAATTGAGTGACTCAGCAGAGAGCCAGGATTCTTAGTTTGTAAACATTCTCATCCCATTCAAGAGGAGGACATGGACACTGTGCGAGTCCTACACTCCCAGCCCCAGGGTAGCTTGTTTATAATATAAGGAGGGGGAGAGAGGCTGCTAGAAGCCGCTGCAGCTGCCCTTCCCTTTGCTCTTTGCTGTTTTCTGCCACCATGAACTACTTCTCTCTGCCATGTGCCACTCTGTCTGGGAGGACTGAAACCTCTCCAAACTGTGAGCTAAATAAACCTTCATTTTGAGTGTGGGGTATTTGTCCCAGCAATGACTAAAAAGTAATCGAGACATACCCCCTCCTCCTGACATTTCCTTCCGCCCTCACCTTACTCTCGAGATCTCTTCCATGGAAACTGGGCAGTGGGCAGGGTTTAGGGATCAGCTCAGCAGTGTTGGGATGAAGTGCTCAGGGAGGTTTTATGCAGCCTGTGATTTGCATGCAGAAGTGCATGTCCTTATTTATACATCCTGTGAGCCACAAATGTCAAAGCTCCTATTTTCTCTGCCTGTCTTGTATGATTTGCTACTTTTAGTATTGTGTGGGTCATAGGCATGCTCTCACCGTTGTGCATTCTGTAATACTATGTGCTTCAAAAAGGAGCATTTCTGCATTGGAATTTCTATCCTCACAAGAGACTTTTCTTGTCATCCATATTCGTGCCAAAGCAGGAATCCTCCAAGCCCTCTTGCATACTCAGATATTTCTCTTGCAATTATTCTGGCATTTCACATCGTTATTCTAAAATTCGGTATCTATTTTCTCATACCTATAACTTGTCAAAATTTCCCATGCTTGGCACTTGCACTGCGGTACAAAATTCCTGGGCACCAGCCCCAGTCAATTATTAGTAATTGTAGTGAACGGGTTGACATTTGCCTGTATCGCCCATGTATCACCCCAGCCTGATGACAAATTCTTAAATCAGTGATACCTCCTCCTTTCTTTATAAGATTTGTACCTTCCTAGTACCTTGTTTCTTCCTGGAACTATTTTAGAGGAAGTTGCTAAACCATTGGCAGCACCAAATGCACATGTTCTACTGAACTCTAGCACATTCCTTTTGGGATTTCCTAACTTGCTTGTTCTGGGCCAGGTGAGGTGGCCCTAACAGTGGGAGGCACCAAATGTGACTCTGTTCTTTTCACAATCTTCCCCATCTATATTCTTTCATTCTAAATCCTCCATCACTAACCCCTTGCCCAGAGGTCTCTCATTTCTGCCTGTGTACCACTGGGATGTGACAGTTTCTCCTTAGGTTAATTTTCAAGTTTTCTTTGCTAGGCTCTTACACTTTTAGGTATCTCTATGCTTCATGCATTCACTCAACAAACTTTACCCAGGTCCCACTCCATGCCAGGCACTAGAGTGGACTAGAGAACCTGTTCCAAACCTGGTGGCTCACAGAGTTAAAGGAGCCAAACTTCAGGCTCCATGGAGGGAAGGAAGACAAGCTCCCTAATGTAGCCTGGGGTGGAGGCAGGAGTAGCAGGGGCCAGGGAAAGCTTCCCAAACAAGGTGAGACCTGAACTGAGTTTTTCAGACAAGAATTGAGGCAGAGTAGAGAGTTCCATGGGCACACAAGAGTGATCAGTGTGTGCAAATAGGGCTAGGAACTTGATGGTTCATCATGGTCCCAATGGTGGAAAGAGATGGGATTGGCAATAAGGCAGATTGCGGGGGGGGGGGGGGCCTGGTATATGTGCTAAGGGCTTTGGACATTGTTCAGGGGGTGATGGAGACTCCCTGAAAATATTCACATTGGAGTATGTTTAGTCTGGTGGCAGGTTAAAGATTGGGAGCCAAGGTTATCAGGAGGTAGAGAGGCTATTACAATCATCGAAGCTAGACAAGATGAAGGCCTGAGCAATGACAGAGAAAGACCACAAGCTCCCTCTTGGCGCTGAATGTGGCACGTGCCTTCACATCCATAGCAAGTGTTCTGGCCATAGTGTCTCACTTGTGAGTCTGGGCAATCTCCAGGGCCATTCAAGACAAATAGACAAAGAATCTGAGAGAAAAGGTGTATTGTTCTATTTAGCTAAAAATGAAGGAAACTGAGGCTCAAAGAGAGTAATTACCCAAGTTCACAGGTATCAAAAAATGATGGAGCCAGGATTCAGACTCAGCCTGCACAGTTAACCACTCTATTCTCCCTTATAGGAATTCCAGAGAGTTGCTATGAATTATTGACCAGCTAGAAGTAGCTAAAAGGCAGGGAAGAGCCTGGAACAGCACTGTCCATTAGAAATAGAAAGTGAGTCACAAACGTAAGCCACATGTATCATTCTAAGTATTCTAGTGGCACATTAAAAAGTAAAAACAAAACCCTATTTTTAATAATGTATTCTATTTCCCCCAATCTCAGAAGTTATTATTTCAGCATGAACATTATTGAGCTATGTTGTGTTCTTTTCTCCCCTAAGTCTTTGAGATCTGGTGTATATCTTACACTTCTACCACTTCTCAGTTTGGACTGGGGGGATGTCTACAGTGACCACTGGGAGTCTTCTGGGGCTACTGTGCTGGATGGCAGTGGTATTTCAAGGAGGTGATGTCAGAGGAGTTGGAAACACCACAGAATCCCACTCAGGGGTTGGATGTGGAGGAGTATATATCTCAGCGAAAAAAAAAAAAAGGTCTGGGTACAGATGAAAAATTGAGGACTAATATATATGTTGTTAAAGACAAGAATTGAGGCACACAAAAGCGATCAGTGTGCGCAAATAGGGGTAGGAACTTGACTGGTTCTTCATGGTCCTAACGGTGGCAAGAGATGGGACTGGCAATAAGGCAGGTTGTGGGGGTATATGTGCTAAGGGCTTTGGACATTGTTCAGGGGTGATGGAGACTCCCTGAAAATATTCACACTGGGGTAAGGACAAACAGGCTTAGGGCACTCTTTTTGGAAGGACGGGGCCTTTGGAAGGATAAGGTAGGGCGGAGGCCCTGCAGTGGTGGGGGAGGGACTGAAGGAGGACTAGGGGAGTGTGTACACAGGAGGTTGGTCTGTGCAGGCAAAGGCAGTAAGGAGGGGCGAGGAGTGGGAGGCTTCTGATATCATGCTGAGGGCACTCGGCCTCTTCTGTGTCCTTTCTTCTCTTCCATCGCAAAGGGAGCCTAGGTTTCATCCCTGACAATATCTGTGAAAGAGGATGAAGTGATATAGCAGAAGTATTTGTCCAGCGAGAGACTAAAACCAACACTAGAGCTTAAATCTCCCATTTGCCAGTCCACTTATTCCCTTTCTTCCTCTTTCTCTCATTAAACATTTCATTTTGAAATCATTGTAGTTTCACAGGAAGTTGCAAGGGCTGTAGAGAAATGTACTCTTTACTCAACTTGTCCCAGTGGTGATCTCTTACGTCACTGTCACACAGCATCAGAACCAGGAAACTGACATTAGCGCATTAGCACCAGCCAGACTTCTGGCTTCTTGACTACTACCACTTTCTAGCCAGAAGTATCTGAAGCAAAATGAGCCCAAGAGATTTAAGACATAAGGTTCGTCCCAGGCTAAGAGCTCTGTGTATTCAGGAGCTTTTATTCCCATAACTAAGTGACACACCTCTCTAAATTAAACATCACCTAAGTGCCTAGGTCAAAAACGTCTTACGACCATTTGCGATTGTGCCAACATTATGCGGCTAGAGCAGGCTGCTCAGCTTTGCCTCAGCAGGGACACAGCAAAGATGAACAGACTTCCGTTGATCTCATCAGCATCTATAATGATGAAGACAAGGTTCAGAGATGAGCAAGGTGCCCATGGCAGCAGTGACATACAACCCCGGTATCTCTGACTTCGACTTGAGCTCTGCTTACGTGATGACGTTAGCCCTTGGTAGGTGGTTATTTCATGACCCCACCTACATAGCACAAAACCAACAGATTAAGAGGGAGCCAGCATTTAGATAATTGACACCATCCAACTTTCAAGTGGAGAGAATTTCAGAAGAATCCAGAGTACCCAGGGCAGTCAGGCTCTTCAATAAATGCCAGGGATTTAATTAAACCTGCTTACTAAACAACCAGATCCAGAGAGGTCAGGTACTTTCCTCAAAAGCAGAATCAAACAAATACAGAACTAAGAAGTCTTTTTGCTTCAGGGAAATAAATGCCAATGAGAGAAAATTAAGCTAACTTAAAGGGAACAGTGGCTGTTCATTTGTTAGGGTCAGCTGAGGTGAATAGACAGGGAAAGTGTTCATTGTAAGTAGAAATTTGCTAACAGGTAACTATGGCATGACTTTCCTTCTGCCTTAGAGATAAAATGAGCTTTGGAGCTCAAATAGCAGTATGTTTGACAAGAGGTAGAAGATAAAACAAACAAACAAAAAAGACCCCTGGTGTTTTATCCATTAAGATTTGAGAAACAAAATACATATATATTTCTTGTACCTGGATAAAAGTGTTTGGCTTTGACAATTAGGAGCAGCCAAAGGAGGAAACACTTTCAACAAGAATAGTCTAGAAATGGAGGGCTGGATGCTTTTAGACAGATGAGTTCCTCTGAATGACATTTCTCCTGCTTGAGCACCTCATTTATTTTGTATACCCATCCCTTCCTAGCAACACCTTCAAGTATGGAATCTGTCCTACCACTAACAAAACAATGCTGGCTAAACTCAGGAAGACAGGGCTGAGAGCAAGGAAAACTGTAGATTGCACAGGACAGAGCATTGGGAAGGGCGATGGTCATCAGATGAGCCTCAGTGTCCCAGGCATGAGACAATAGTGCACACAAACTGTGGGAAAGGAAGACAGCGAAAGCCAACTTAGCTCTCTCCATGGCTGTCATCAAACAGTCAAGGGCAGGAAAAAAAAAAAGTTAAGCCTTTGATTGACTGGCCCTGCCACAACATGGGTTTTGTCATTGATGTCCTCCATGACAATGTGCTTTGGACATTTGTATCTGACCCTGGCCATTTGTTTAAAGATGAAGAGACAGAGCCTGCATTTTGAAATCTGTGCAGATGTCTAAACAGACTCTGCCTGCTCTCCAGTCTGACAACAGAAGCACCACCAGATGTGACTGAAGCGCACCTCCTCCTTTTAGCCGTTGAAATGTGAGAAATTCCTCCCAGATCTAGCCCATTGCAGGACTATTTTTATCAGGGTCTTTCAGCCCAGCTTGGAGATACATTGCAGGTATTCTCACAGACTTTCCACAAGTCAGCGATGAAATAACCCCAGAGCCACGGGGACTGCACACACAGGCAGCAGAGAGTGTGGCAGACCCTGTGTGGTAGCGCTCCCCAACATCACTTTGAACCGCGGAGAAGCTAAGTGGGGGCAGCATGGCCAACAGGACGGAATGACACTGTGGCATCTGGTTTCTCTTCTGTTTTCAGCTTTCACAGACGTGAACATGAATTAAAAAAAAAAAATAGAGAAGTGAAGAAAAAAAAAAGGAGAGACAGGGCCTCTTTGGGGAGAAGCAATTTTAGGCCTGAATTCTCAACTGTGCATTTGCTTCCAAAAGCCAGAGACGGCCTTTGCTGAGCTCTGGGTGTCCCCTGGGTTGGATCCAGGCTAGAGCGGGGCTGTGGGTGGCAGCGTCAGCCTCAATCCCTTTAAAGTCTCCCTTCCCCATTCCAATCATGATAAATATATTTATACTCACTTGATTATGTCAGGCAGACAATGCTCCCCTAATTGGCAGTGATCAGGACTCCAGAATTGCTTGGGCAAACCTGCTGTCTCTCTATCAGGCAAAGCACTAAGGGGCCGCTAATGCAGTCCCCATTAACAATTTCCAGTGGAATAAAAAGCAGTCCCCCGACTCATGCATGGCAATGAATTTTCCAAACAGCTCCTAGGAGCCAGCCCTTGAGGAACTCAGACTTACATGAACCTGTCCAGCACAGAATGCTTTGTAAACCGGGCCCCCCTTTGAGCATGGAGGGAAAGGAAAAAAAAAAACCCAGCTACTTCCTTCTGCTTGAGGTTCTTTTGTTCTTTTATGTTTTTTCTTTTTCCCTTTTATCGGGCTTATGGAGCTAACTGTCATTTTTGGTTCTTGGTTCTTTGTAAATTTCAGGGACATCTGGCACACAGTTTATTGCCTTTGCTAGCTCTGGTATTTGTAGATATGCACAAGCTCTCTGCTGCGTATGCCTGTTAACATTCCACATACATAATTTATGCGTGCATAATTTGGAATTTGAGTGCATAGGTTTATTTTGACATTTAAGGGTAACAAATATTTATAAAGTGAATGAATGCACCAAGAAGGCACTAATAGGCAAGTATCATTCATTCACTGATTCATTCATTCAACATTTGAATGACTAGTAGATGCCAAGCACTGTGTTAGATGTCAAGTCTTCAATGACACATACCTGCAGTCCCTCCCCTCAGCTGAGGGATGAGAGACAGACACATAGGACATTCTGGAAACACAGCGGCAGAGTCCTGTGCAGCGCACAATGGAGCTCCAAGGAGAGAGACATCAGTTCACCTGATGGAGGGCAGAGTCCTTGAAGATCACCTGGTGAGGCCCAAACTTGGGACATCAAAGGTTCCAGCCAAAGAACACAGCATAACCAATGGCATAATGCAGGAAACTAAAGGGTCCCTCAGGAAAGCAATGAGGCCAGAGGTTGGCAGAGATGGGAAATCAAGCAAGGCCTCAACCTGGGGCATCCAGAGAGGAGGAGCTTTGATTGTCTCAATGAGGGCTAAGAAATAACCAGGAATTTGCTTGTCCAATATGCTTTCAGACTCCTCTCCAATCTGTACATGTCCACCTCAAAGCAGAATTTGGTACACTGCAGAAGCCTGCTGGGATGCAGCAAGGAGATCTGGGGCCCTGTCTTAAATCAGTCATTCACAGGTAGTGGCAACTGGAGCAAGGACTGGTTTCTTTATCAGTAAGTTGAGATCACTTTGGGGCTTCAAGGTACTTCCCAGCCCTCACAATCCATGTGGTCTCTATTCTCAGAGGTGTGTGGGTAGCCTATATTTCGGCCTTTTGCATCTAAAATTATAAGGCCCTGAAAGGAGACCGTTCAAATAGTGCACACAGCCATAGGATCACTGTCTTACAGCGATGAGGCAGCTAGGGCTTTTTGAACCAAAAATTTATGAGTCCTTAAGAAGTATTTATAGGGATGCCCTGGAGGATGAAGAGATCTGGCTCTCCCCAGCCTGAATTGGGGCCTCACTATCTCAAACATACCCAATTAATTCACAGCACTGGTCACTGATACATGTACGTTCTCTCAAGCATCCTCACCGCATATTCTTTATGCTTAACGGCTCACTTTACTTATAAAACCAAGTCCATTGTCCTTAGAGCAGCATTCAAGGTCATCCCTGATCTATCTCCACCTTTCCCAGCCATGTGAAACGCTAAGCAAGGTGTCCGTGGAAGGTCCCACTGCCCTACCTCTTCCATTCCAGTTCCCATTCCCAAAGGACCAACTCCAGTTCAAGTCCATCTCCTTTAGACTCGCTGTCTGAGCCACCCTCTTCTCAACTGTGTGTAGCTGTTCCTGACCCTGTTACTCATTAGTGACTATTAATTTCACTTGGTATTTATGCTTTGCTTCTCCAGCTAATTTGCAAAGCCCCGGAGAATAGAAGCCAAGCTGCTTCCCTCTTTGCAGTCTACAGAGTTCACAATGTCCAGTTCAAGGTAAATATTTGCCATTCATTGAATTGATTTTCTACATTGTCATCTCTCTGAGATTACTGAGTGAAATGCATGGAAGGCATGATTATTCTGCTGTTGCTGCTGTTGAGGTTGATGATGGTCAATGTCATTGTTGTCACTGTCCTTGTCATCCTCCTCCTCTGTCTAGTGCTGCAGCTCAAGTCCCCCCCCCCCTTTTTTTTTCTCCTCTTGGAGAAAAAGGAACCTTGGAGAGACCAGCTTGGTGTGACCATTTTGAGGTAATGAGAATGTGAAACATTTCTCCTGTGAGCCACAAACAGTATTTTATATGCTTTTCTTGGGAGCTTAAAGTTCATCGAGGAATGAGCTATTTCACAGATCAAAAGGAGCATATGTTCCATCCTCCAGGAGGAATAATCACTCTGCTAAGTTTAAAGGGAGAATGATTGAGCACTCCAGCCTGAGAGTAGAAATGGTATCATATCACATGGCTGGAGAGGAACATGAGTGATTTACTTAATTTCTGGGCCCCAATGTTCAGTTTTGTGGTATTTCTGCCACGGAGCAGCATACAGGACTTTTTTACAAAAAAGAAACTGGCATTAAATCAATAAGGAAAATCACCCTTTTCTTACTGATCCAACGGCATTTAAGGAAGCGGAGCTCTGCCAAAATGTACAACTGTGCGGAATTTGTAACTGGGCAGTTAAAACCATCATCTAAACCGGCAGCTGTGATTTTCCCAGAAGTAGAGCTGCAGGGAGAAATATAGCTTTTAAACTTCAGTTCCGTTTTTTGCAAATTGAATCTTTTTGTGAAAAACTGTTTTAAGCCAAGTTTTGTTTGTTGTTGTGGGTTTTTTTCTCCCCTTTTTCTTCCCTCATTAGTGAAACCAGTGACTTGTTCCTTTTCCCCCATGTGGAATTTTATTCCTTTACTCAACAAATATTGTTCAGTATCAGGAGTCAAAGATGGCTTAGGTGCTGGGGATGTACATGGGGACGGAAGGGACAAAGTCCCCGATATTGAAGAGTTTTTATTCATGTGTGTGTGTGTGTGTGTGGGTGTGGGTGTGTGGGTGTGCGTGCACGTGTGCACGTGTGTAATAAATACACACATACTATGCCATACATAAGTAACTGCAATTCTGATAACCATCTTCCTATATTTGAAAACTTCATGCCAGAAAATGAAGATGCTTACCTAGATACTGTCCTAATTCATATATATCACATATATTAATGGATATTTAAAATGAAACAGCTATGAGAAATACATACATGGCTCTTTGGATGTGAAATTGACCTTCCCTACTGACCTTCAGTAGGACTTGTATGTGTGTGGTTTTTTTTGTTTGTTTTTTGCAGTACCAGGGATTGAACTCAGGACTCTGCACTTGCCAGGCAAGTGCTTATTCTACTGAGCTATCTCCTCCACCCAGAACTTGTGTGTTTGAGCGGCTTTTCAAGGAGATAGATCTATGCTAATTTGCCTTTGTTTACAGTTACAACAGTGCTTGGCAGGATCATTTGTCCCATAAATCTGGGATTTCGTCTGCACCTCTGCATTAATCGAGGGCCTTCTTTCTACCATACCTGCCTACAGCAAGTCTTCCCTCCTGGACACAGCAGCCTCATCTTCTCCCTGCCTCCAGGCTCACACATTCCCACCTCCCCTTTCCATGGCTTCCAGAGTGACTCATTGTCTCAGTGACTCTCCTCTCACTGCTGGGACAAATACCCAGCACCCAAAATGAAGGAAGGAAAAGTTAATTTAGTTTATAGTTATTGGAGGTTTCAGTCCATACTCAGCTGGCTCCAAGGCAGAGCCGCATATGGCAGAGAACAACCTTTCATGGTGGCAGCAGAGAGCAAAAGGGAGGAGCAGCAGCAACAATGGCAACAGAGAGCAAGTCTGTCTCTGTCTCTCTTATGTTACATTCAGGCTGCCTGCCCCAGGCTGGGTGTGGCACTCACACCCATAATCCCAGCAATGCTCAGACCCACAATCTCAGGAATACTCAGACCCACATTCCCAGCCTTGAATCATGAATTGATCACAAGCTGCAGAACTAAGCCTCAATGATTGCACTGAGGCTTTGGGGGGACAAACACACACAAACCACAACATTTGTGTAACAGACACCTATGATCTCATGCCGTGCCATATCTGCCTCCACCCCTCCCCCAGCTCCCCACCTCTGTAGCATGCAATGTAGGCTTCTGGGCCTGACCTTGGCTGACCTAGGCAGCTGTGTGTATTCATTCCTGTCTGGTTCCTGGGCCCCAGACATATCAGCCTCACCTATGTCAGTTCCCTTGATCATTGTACGTGCAAATGCCCATAGGCATCTCTTGTTCCTTGACCACTGTCCTTTTTCTGTTTAACTCTTGCCATCCTTTAATAGGATTCAATGGTCCTATTTTCTATAAAGCCTTCTCTAAGCTCAGCCTTCCCTTCCCTCTGCCCCCAAATTATCCTGCCTCACTTGCCCACTTCAGGCAGACTGCATAGTAGAGGCGTTTGAAATGCTTTGGAAATTTCTGTGTCTTTCTTTCTAAGGTATAAACTCCTATAAGCAGAAAGTAGCTTATCTGTAATCTCAGCCCCTACGTCAGGTACTCAATAAATGTTGAATGAATGTCACTTTTGGTTTGGTTCATGCTGAACTATTCATTTGAGAGCTAGGTGGCTTTGGCAATATGAAAGAAAGGAGCCATCTGACCAATGCAATAAAGAGTACAACTTTGCTCTTAAGAACTGTGAGTTTTAAACATTTGAGCTAATGGGCCGCAGATGATAAGGAATTTCAAAGCCACATTTTCCTTCACAATGTTTCTCTATGCAGCACATCTGGAGATAGTTGAGAAGTTCAAATAAATGATTAAAGCATGTAAAACAGACCCATTAAGTAATCTGGATCATTTACCGTAGAAGAGAAACTTGAAGAGACTTAATGGTTTTTAATGAAAGGAAAGATTGTGCTACAAGGACAGCTAAACAACTCCTCCACGAACACAAAAGATGAGCGACAAGATTAAAGTACTTCGAAGATTAAAGTTAAAAATAATAATATAAAAAAAGAGCTCAGAGGCTCTCCACTGGGCTCTGTGGATCCACTGCAGGTCACTAGCAAGAATAACTTACATATGTTGTGGGCTTACTCAGAATCCGGCATTGTGACTGAAGGTTTTCTCATGTATCCAGTGTTCACAGTGGACCTGTGCAAGTTTGTTTTAATTTTATGTTTCCCATTTTACAGGTGGGGAAATGGAGGCACGGAGTGGTTCAGGAACTCACTGAGGTCCCACAGCTGAGGAACAGTAGGGCTGATACTATGACCTGGGCTGGCTGGTTTCTGGCCCCTTGTCTTTACCTATTGTGTGCTTACTGCCTCGCCAGGGAGTGGTATAGGTTTAAGCTCAAGAAAGCTAAATAAATTCATGTGTTAAATAAGAAAGTCTGGATATACCATAGTCTGTCTTTGCTGGAGCTTCTAGCTCTTTCATGGTCTCTGTTACACAGTGTGTGTGTGTGTGTGTGTGTGTGTGTGTATGTGTGTATGTAAAAGTAAGAGCACACTGTTTTTGAGACACGGTCTCGCTCTGTTGTCCTGAACTCCTTCCTGGTCTCAGACAATCCTACTGCCTCTGCCTCCGCCTATCCCGGACTGTTGAGGTGCATCACGAGGCTCATTTTTCTTTCTTTGTCTGGTGAGCTGGCCTACCAGGTCTTGTTTTTCTAATGAGATCCTAAGTTGTCTTGTTTTATTTAGCTTCGGGCTGTCAGGGCAAACCATTTCAGCATCCACATGTGTACGTGCGTTGATAAGACCTGACATAAATCCAGTCATATTTAGATATTAAGACTTTACCTCCAGAGTGATGGAACTTACTGTGCAGGCTCTAGAGCCGGCATCTTCTTTCCTGTTATTCTTTGCAAGGGGACCTTGTTTAGCCTGCCTCTGGGGCAGACACAGTGGGGTCCTAGTCAGCACAGAACAGGGGCAGCTTGCTGTGGGTCTCTAAGGCGACTTTGCTGATTCTCAAGCACAGAAAATCAGTGTTCATCTGACAGTGGAGGGGGGGATCAAGCAGGGGGCTGCGCTGTGACTGCCCGAGGCCTGGGGACCTGGGGGTGGGGTGGGGAGATGGTTCAGGAGAAGCAGGGTCCTGCAGGAGCCAGTGAGGAAGGTGTGAATGAGTCACTGGGCTTTTCAGGTTGACTGAGATGACTTATGCAGTTTCTTTGAATTTAGATGTGTTATCAGCGTTCGCACAGCAGGCATAACGGGAAGAAGGGGGCGATCATTTTCTAGATAGTGCTTGGACCTCAGCAGGGTGGTGGTAAGATTTGGGGTGAGATGTGACTCTGCAAGAATAGGTCAGGCAGTATGTACGCACGTCCCTGCATGTACTGGGGGCACAGTGCCAGGTGGGCTCTGGAGAAGACTGGGTCCCAGCTGCAAGGGGCCTCTGCTATGAGATGTTAGTCGGATTACATGCCTGTAATCCCAGCACTCCAGGGGCTGAAGCACAAGGATCGTTACTAGTTTGAGGCCAGATTGGGCTACATGGTGAGTTCAAGCCTGGCCTGAACTGCATGGGGAGACTCTGTCTCAAAAAAAGACAGTTTCTTTCTTGATGTATTGTGAGGCACTGCTAAGTTGCCACAATTTGAGTTTAGGGTCTGGGAAGAGCTTGCCTTTTTTT
>PVKA01015247.1:5617-50583 GCA_004027165.1 Ctenomys sociabilis
TTTTTTTTTTTTTTTTTTTTTTTTTTTTTTTTTTTTTTTTTTTTTTTTTTTTTTTTTTTTTTTTTTTTTTTTTTTTTTTTTTTTTTTTTTTTTTTTTTTTTTTTTTTTTTTTTTTTTTTTTTTTTTTTTTTTTTTTTTTTTTTTTTTTTTTTTTTTTTTTTTTTTTTTTTGTGGAGCTGGGGATTGAACTCAGGCCCTTGTACTTGCCAGGGAAGCGCTTATTCCACTGAGCTATTCCCTAGCCCCTGTTTTTACTATTATATATTCTATTTACCAAAAAGAAACTTCAATAAATTAAGAAAAGGGATAAAGTAGATAAAGTTGAATTAGTTCTGTTACTTGCTCAGAAAGAACTCCATGCGGGGATCCCAATTAAAGACCTGAGGGGGACTTTGCATTTCAAACAGTATCATCTCCAGCCTTTTTCATTCTCCTGGGTTTTTATAGGAAGACTGTAGAAAGACTTGATAGCTTTATACTTACACAGTTTTAATTCTATGAACATAAAAAATTGATTATCCTAGGGACATTAAGAACTGTTTTTACTGATTGAATATTTTACTTGCATAAATGGTAGTTTTTATAAACAGCTGCATATTTTACTGTTACTATCATAAAGTTTTTAAATTGTAGGCATGTTTCATTTTAATTGTGAGCTTCTATCATCCACTGCAAGTATAAGGAATGTAATATTCCTGGATTCCCTGCTATGGGTACCAAGATAACAAAGTTGCCATTCATACTTACCTCTTATGAAAGCTTTCTTCTTGTTTTCTCTCCTTTCTATTACTTTCTTTTTGTAAAAAATGAACATCTGGTCTAAAATAATTGGGTCAGTTGGGATAGCCTTCCATCTGTATAGAATCTGAACTATATTATTTCACAACATTGTGATCATTTAAATATCAGATAATGACCTTCTTAGGACATACAGTGGCAAAATACCTTAACTTCTTTAAAAAGCTTCTCTGATACATCTAGGCCATTGAATTTGTTAAGGGCAACCTAGCATCTTTCTTCCCTCATTTTATAGGTCAGGAGTCTGAACACATACACAGACACACAGACACACAGACACACAGGCACACAGACACAGACACACACACACACACACACAGAAGTCACTTACTTCTGCATCTGTTGTTTGTTTATTGGGTTGATTATTAAGTATTGAGTATTTATTTTGGAAGTAATTATATTATCCCTTTTCCTTTGTTCTTTCACGGCAGAACAATAAATTTTCAGTGTGTTCAGATAAGATAATCATAGACACATTCATAACGGATATAGTCCTGTGGTTACTTTGTACCATGAAATGTAAGGATCTATACATTAGGGACTCCTGTGAAGTCTCTCTAAAGGTAGATGAGTAAGCTAGAAATTGTCCTAATATTTCTTCCTATTACTCCTCTTTCTTTGTGCTGTCAGGAATGCAGTCTTAGTGATTGGAGCTATCATGGCAGTCTTTGCTAGTGGTCTTGAAAATGGAAATAATGTGCCAGAATAATGGGAAAATGGTGGAAGCATCATAATACTTATTCTGAGGATTGTGGAACAGCAATGCCAATTGTAGATTGCTCATAAGGACTTTTTTTCCTTATGACTCCACAAGGAAATCTTTTGTTTGATGGTTGTTATCTTTATTTTTTTTTCTCACACTTAGTTGTAGGACCAATTGTTGGGTTTCATTTTGGTTTTGAGGCAGAATCTCATTATGCAGTTTAGCCTTGGCTTGAGCTCACTGTATGATCCAGTCTCACCTTGAACTCACAGCAGTACTCCTGTCTCAGTCTCCCAAGTGCTGGGTCTTTAAGCTTGCACCATCATGCCCTTCTGGAGAGCCAATTTATTGCTAAAACAAAGTTCTCTGGGGATCTTTGCAGAAAAAGTGAAGTTTCAGAAGATTAGAGAAACAGTGAAATGAACACACAGCACAATACTACCTACTTTCAAAAGTTTCAAAAATTCATATTATTGAGAATGTATTTTAATTCTTTTGTATCTCATTTATTTGACAATAAAATAATAGCTGTCAATGATTTTCATATTTATATCTTGAAGAAATTCTTGGAAATGGGCAAAGTACTATTAATATGCAATCTTTTTTTAGTAATAGTGCCTTAATCTAAAGTATAGTTAATACAAAATTCATGAGTTCCATGAGCTTTATAAAATTTTCCAGGTAGATAAAATTTGGTTCCAAAGTTTTATTAGGTTATCAACTGAATATAGATACCCAAAACAATTGGTAACTGGCGAGACGACTTTCCTCTAGAGCAGTCGCTCTTCTACTGCAGCAAAGCTGAAGTGTGATATCTGAGATCTCTCCTCTGGATTAGAATCACCATTAATAGCCGTCTTTGAAGGTCTTAGGCTCATGAGCCCTTCAGGTTCTCACTTTGAACTCTACTTCTGCACCCGAAACAGTGTTCATAGTTGCAAGTAAGCAATAACTTTATATAATTTCCAGTCTTTTTAAAATATTCTTGTAAAATATTTATCTGTTTACTCTTATGATTTGTACTTGAACAGACTTCAAGTTTCTTGAAAGCAGGTGTCATAGACTTGCTTAACTCCTTGGGTCTTTACACCAAGGATGCATTCAGTAATTGCTTGCTGGATAGATACATTGCTCAAAACATTTACTTATTTTACTGTTACACATATGCAATTCTTTGTAGCTATGGTTTGGGTTAAAAAGTAACAAATTTCAGTCTCCAAAATAATATATTAAGAAAGGCGCCAAAACTGTTCAGCCACTGGAGGACAGCACAGAGACAGAGCAGGTGGCAGCCCGCAGTGCATGGCCGAGATGAACACTTTGTCCCTATTTGTTTGTAAGCTTTCAGAGGACAATAGAAGTTAGCTTTGTACATGAGTTTTCTCAAGAAGGTTAGATTTTGGAAGATAAAAATATTTCTACCTGAGAGATACCAGTTCACAGCCTACTATAATTTCTGTGTAATAATTATAAAACAAACAAAAAACCATATGTTCTCTTTAGATAAATGCTCAAATTTATCATGTCAGTCAAAAATATATTGTTTTCTTGACATTTAATTGTTTCAGTCCTACTTCATTTCTGTTTATTAGTTCATTTCATCTTTTATATGTGAAAGACATTTTAGAAAAAACACTGAAGATTTTAGAAAGTTCTAAAACAATCTCTTTGCCCGGCATAGTGGTACATAATTGTAATCCCAGAACTCAGGAGACTGAGAAACAAGGGTCTCCTTATATTCAAGACCATTGTGGGATACAAACTAAGGTCATAGACAGCCTGGACTCTACAGAGAGACCCTGTCTCAAAAATAAGAACCAAATATACAATAATAATATTTCATTTTGTTCTTTGTTTCCCACAAACTTAGAAACACTTGGGATTCTGTTTACAACAGAATAAGAAAAATAGTATATAACATTTATTACTAAATAAATATAAAACATAAATTTGTTGACCAGTATCATGCTACCAATTCACTACTGAATTAAAGAGATTCACCTGCAGGGGCAGAAGAGATAGCTCAGTAGAGTAAGCACTTGTCTGGCAAGCACAAGGGCTTGAGTTCAATCCCTAGTTCTGAAAAAAAAATTACCTTTATCCTTAGGGGCTAGGGAGATGGATCAGTGAAATAAGCACTTCCCTACTTCCCTAGCAAGCACAAGGGCCTGAGTTCAATCCCCAGTTCCACAAAAAAATTTTTAAAAGATTTGCCTACAATATTGCTTACACTCTTGGACAACTTTAGCCTCTAGATCGCCTACACAAAGAGACAGGCTCTATGCCAGAGGCTCAGAAGATAGGGTAGAGGGCACTTTTTTGGAAGATGGTATTCCAGGAGGAAGACCGAAAAGCACTGGAGATGTCTATGTTCAACTTTTTTCTTCTAAACACACAGAGTTGGAGATGTGTTTTACTATTGTCCTTCCAGATGGGAATGTATGGGATGATAAATTGCTTCCTTTTATGAATCACTGTTCTCCAGAGAAACATAATAGCACATACATAGATGGGTGCATGCATTAGTGCCTGAGGTATGTACATATAGATGGTGTCTCCGTTACTTTTCTCTCCTTACTGAGCCAAAATATCCACCCCCCAAAGTTAAGGAAGTAAAGATTTATTTAGCTCACAGTTTGTGTAGGTTTTAGTCCATACTCAGTTGGTTCCAAGGCAGAGTGGCACATGGCAGAAGGCAGCAGTTTATTGTGATGAAAAACAGCAAAACAGTAAGGGCAAAAGGGAGGAGCAGCACCAACAGTGGCCGCAGAGAGCAAATCTGTCTCTCTTACGTTGCATTCAGGCTACCTGCCCCAGGATTAATGTAGCACTCACACCCATAATCTGAGGAGCACTTACACCCATAATCCCAGCACTGGATCATGAATTAATCACAAAGTCTAGAAATCCATCCCAGTGACTAAATGAGGTTTTGGGGGGACACCTAGATATAAACCATAGCAGACTGAGAGAAAGAAAGAAAGAAAAGACAAGTGAAGAGGAGATAGGAGAGGTGAGGTGAGGCAAGGCGAGGATAGGAGAGACAGAGACAGAAACAGATTTATCATTAAAATTGACTCTTAGGATCATGAAGGCCAAAGACCTAAGAAAGGAGTTGGGGACTGATATAAATCCCAGAGTATAAACCTAGAATTCTCATCTTTGAATCCATAAGAAAAATGATATGCCCTCTCCAGAGGGAGTGCATTGGCCCTTCTTCCACCATTTTGCTCTATCTGGTCCATGAAAGGAACTGATGATGCCTACCCATATTGTTTAGAGAGAGTGAGTGTGGTCCTCCTACGGAAGTAAATGCTAATCATTTCCAGAGTCATAGACACAGCCAGGGTTAATATTTGCCAACTGTCGAAGTATCCCTCAGACCACTTAAATTGACACACAAATTTATGCTTATTAAATCTCTTCCTGTGTGTATTTCCTTATGTTCTTTTTTTTTTTTTTTTTTTTTTTTTTGGTCCGGAACCAGGGATTAAACTCAGGCCCTTGTGCTTGCCAGGGAAGCACTTATTCTACTTACTGAGCCATCTCCCCTGCCCCTCTTTATGTTCTTATAATACAACTATTTCACATTTTAATGATATTTTCATTTTCTGCTCACCAATGATCCAACACATTTAATGGACATTTATCATTTGCTGGCTAAATTATTAAAATCTTGTCTTTCAAGAACTTTATAGCCAGTCAGATAGCTCTGTGAACTCAAGTGGCCTTGGCAAATGCAGGGACCTGGGTTCAATCCCTGATGCAGCCTGCTGGCCCCATTCTTGGGGCTCATTTGGGAAGCTGAAAACAGGAGGACAAGTTTGAGTCGATCTGTGTAGTGAAACACTGTAGACCCTTCAGACACTGTACTAAATACATTTCAGAAAAAGTACTTATGCCGGGCGTGGTGGCGCAGGCCTGTAATCCCAGCACTCGGGAGGCTGAGGCAGGAGGATTGTTGTGAGTTCGAGACCAGCCTGAGCTACAAAGTGAGCTTAAGGCCAGCCTGAACTGCATAGTGAGACCCTGTCTCAAAAAAAAAAAAAAAAAAAAAAAAAAAAAAAAAAAAAAAAAAAAAAAAAAGAAAAAGTACTTATGAACTTGTTCCTGAATATCTAAACTCTAAAACCTGTGGCTAGCATCCATATAGTATCTTCATGTTCAAATCACTTGGACATTATCTTGTCTTAGAAGCAAACATTTATAACGAACAATGAACAACTTGATGCATATTGGATATTAGTACCCACATACAAAAACATAAACCACCTTAGAATAAAAGACTTGACTATAGGGAAAAAGTTCTTACCTGATCCAAATGAGGCAATACCAATAAAATAACACAGAAAATTTCATGTATTTTCTGCTAATAGTACTTATTAGTAATGTTAACTATACCATCACTTTTCTGTTCTTGCCTACTCTGTGGAATAATGAACAGCCAGAAGGTTTGTTGTTTTTTTATCTTACAACCCTTTATGTATTTTAGAGCTCTGTAATTATTACTGGTCTTCCACAGTGATTATTTAATTGTATCTTTTTCCTTCCCTGACACATAAATCTTATAGCTCTGGCATCTGTTTTTCTAGCTCTGCCTCACTTGCCCCAAAACACTTGGTAATTTTTCTTTATCTCTCATTCTCTCTCCACTGCACCCATAATCACTTGTTCTTTAATTAAGAACATCTAGAATTTCTAATTTCTTCATTGAAATGTAATAAGTAAATAGTAGTCCAAATTTCTTTACATTGTGACATAGTTGTATATGGATAAATTGTTGGATGCTCCTACTTTTTTCTATTTTTCATATATCATATGCAATAGCATAAGATCCTTACTACGTTGAACTGGATAACTAGTTAAAAATACTGCATTGTGGCAATATTTTCATTACTCATGTGATTACAATTACTGTAGTGTATGGTAACTTTAAGTTAGTCAGTTCAGAAATTAACAAAATATTTTCCAAAGTGTAAGGTATAATTTTACATCCCAAACAGCAATGCAGGAATACGCCAGTTCCAATGCAGGAATTTCTCTACATGCTTGACAGAATTTAGTGTTTTCTAAATATTTGTACATTATATGTCATTGTGGTTTTAATTTGCATATCCCTAATAACTAGCGATATGGAGTCTCTCTCTCTCTCTCTCTCTCTCTCTCTCTCTCCCTCTTATTTAGTAAGAGTCTACAGGGTCTCATTATGTAGACTGGACTCTTAGTGGTCATCCTGTGTTCAGCTTCCCAAATAGCTGGGATTGCAGGCGCATGTCATCAAGCCTAGTCTCAGTTGACCTCTCTGTGCACCCAGGGGGCGGGGCCTGCACGGAATGTGGGGAATGGAAACCTGGCCTCAACATCTGCAGAAGCAGGAACTCTAATCCCCTGAGCTATTTGGTGGGCTCTATGTCTCTCTTTTAAGATCCATTTTAATTGATTTGACTTTGAGTTTTAAAGTTCTTTATATATTACATGTAGTGATCCTCTGATAACTATGTTGTTTGCAAATGTTTTCTCCAAGGCTATAGTTTTAGTTTCTTTTTTTTTTTTTTTTTTTTTTTTGGCTTTCATGTAGTTAAGGTCTTCAGGCTTCAGGGTCTCACTACACAGCTTGGACTCATTGTGACCCTCTGTTTTCAGCCTTCCAAGCACTAGGATTGCAGGTGCGCGCCTGCACAGCAGGTCTCAGTCCTCATCTCAGCTCTCCCCAAGGGTGGGGCAGGCACCTGGGATAAAACCCTGACTGCTGCACTCTGCCTACGCAGGCGCTTTAGATCACTGAGCTATCTGGCAGCCCTAGTTTCTTTTCTTAGTAAAGTACTTCTCAGAGAAAAAGCTCTTAATTTGATGAGGTCTGGTCATTTATTTAAATATTTGTTTACCCTTTTTCATTGACCTGGCACACTTCTGATACCAAATCTAAGAACTCCCTGACTTACCATATGTCCTTCAATTATTTTTAATGTTTTATCTAGCAGATTTATAACTTACTTCATTATTTTGTGTTATTGGTCATGTAAGGTCTGAAGTAAAGGTCAATGTTTATTTTTCATGGATGACCAATTGCTCCTAGACCATTTGTGGGGACAAAAAAAAAAAAAAAAAAAAAAACACCATCCTTTCTCTAGTAACTTGCTTTTGTACTCTTCAGAAATCAGTTCAGCTGTTAAACTGCAGCTTCTTTGGGAATGGGTGCAATAACCATTCTTCATCAGAGAATAGTGATGGCTTCATAGTTCTGAAAGAAGTAAAATATAATTACCCATATCCATGAGGTGAGTTTTTGATATGTGGGCTATAAGGCACTGTCAGATTTATAAAATATGCAATTGGGTTACTTTGATGGTTCTATTCCTGGATTCTGTTTGGATGTGTTGATATTTGGGTCAGTCTCTCTGCCAGTCCCTCACTGTCATGATTAACATGTGCACATGGTTAAACCTCATTATTAAATAAATTGATTCTTCCGTTGATTTTCATTTTTCACACATTATTGAATCTATGGCAAGACTACTGGCTTCCAGTATAGACTCTGAGAAAGATTTTTTAAATGTTAATCAAAAAACTGAAGGGACATTTGGTGGGATTTCATCACACCCACAGATTAATTTGCATTTACCTACATTGAATCATCCAGTAAATGAGCATGGAACACATCCCTGCTTATTAGGTCTTCTTTAATTTTTTCAGTATAGTGTGGACTCTATATGTTTTTCAGAATTTATACTGAACTATTTCAATGGCCTTGCAAATATAAATGAGTTTTTTTTAATTTTCCTTCTAATTTCCTCTGTTAGATTTCACAAATACATTGGAATTTGTGCGCTTATTGTGTGTCCTATGATATTAGCGAACTCAAATTTTGAGTTTTTAGGTCATTATGTATATTGCACTTTAAGATCTCATGTTGATGTTTTTTCTCTGTATATAACACCAGTGTTGTAAAAGTCAAGTCACCTTCTTTCTGATGTCCATGTTACTTGCAGTCTAAAGTTATAGACTTGCCATACAATTATTATAATGATTTTGTGTGTGTGTGTGTGGAACTGGGGATTGAACTCAGGCTCTTGCACTTTCCAGGGAAGCGCTTACTCTACTGAGCCATCTCCCTGTCCCAATTTTTATTATTTTTGACTTACTGATTATCACAGTTTTCAAAGTATTGACTCCCGGCAAAATCATTTTTCTTCTTTTTTTTGAGATAGAGTCTCACTATACAGTAAAGAAAGGCCTGGAAAAAAGGAAGCAAAACAAATGAAAACATTAACTGCTTCTTTGCATAGACCAGCAGAGATGCACAATACATTGTTCAAGCCATCCCAATTATATACTTAAGTAAACCTCTTTCCCCCACCCCTCCCCTAACATTCTCCTCAACTTGGTTAACTCTTGTCATTTGAATAATTTCATTTCCTTTTCCCAGTATCTATTTCTCTCTTCAGATTGCACTTTTCTCTTTCAAGTTCTCACAATAGGGAGAAAATACTATGTGTGTATAAGCAGATCTCATTTATTTTGCTTAAGAGTATGTTCTCTAGCTGCATCCATATTTTTACATTGCATATGTTTCTTTTAATTTGATAGTATCTTTTGATCTAACTTGAAAAATTCCTATCCACTTCCATTTTTAAATCATATCTCCCACATTTTCTGTTATGGCATTGCTATTAGGTGAATATTGGACTTTCTCATTTTCTCCTCTGCACATCATTATGTTTTCATGTTTTTGTTACTTCAGTTTCATATCTTCTATTGTGTGTGGCAACCTAAAATCTGACTTTTAATTCATACAAACTGAAACTAATGCTGCAGTCAATCCTCTCTTGAGAACTTTTCTCTTGCTTTTCTATTGAAGTATAAATTATGTGCATTAAATTATAGAGACAATAAGTTCACATTTGGGTGAGCCTTTGCATATTATTCCTATTAGGCTATGGAGTTTTACATCTTTACCAAAAGTTTTTTCATTTACCACTTTTTAAAGTCTACTTTTCCCTACACAAAACATATACATTTTTAGATTTATACTCCCTGATCTTTTCTTTCCATAATGAATGTCAGAGTCCTTCACATCTATCTGTTGTTTTCAGCTATAGTGAGTCAGTTAAGGGTTGCAGCTTCTGACTTCTCCATGATGGCTTTTCTTGTGTGGTGATTTAGCAGGTTTTGTTTTAAGGCTGAAAAATGCTTATGTTCAGGTGGTAGACACATCCCTCTATGGAAAGTCTGAATTCAGTTTTGCTAATTCTCAAAGGATTTATATTTTTGTGCAATTTTTGTGTTAGCCTTTCCTGTTGAGATTATGAGGCCACAGCAAGGAATTATAAAATTTGGAGTTTCATCTGTGCAAGAAAAAATTAAAGTTGTAAATAGATTACATTCTTTGTTTTAACTTTCTATTGGGTTATAACAAATTATTACTAATTTAATGGCTTAAAATAACACAATTTTTTTCTTTTACTATACTGAAGGTCAGAACTATGAATGTGCAGAGCTGAAATTGCTCTGGAGGCTGATGGGGAACTTTGTTTCCTTTCCTTTCTCAACTTCTAGAGGCTACTTGTATTCATCATGTCGTGTTTTATTCTTTAGGACTAAAAGCCAGTGGTGTATCCACTTCTTTTTGTCTTTTCTTCTTTCTCAATGACCCCAACCTCTCTTTCTATCTACCACTGGCATATTGATTGCATTTCTGTATCTCATCCCCTCCTCCAATCTCAAGATCTATGTGCTGGTAACAGGCACTTCTGTATAATGTAGATTAATTTTCTTTACATAATCACAACTGTAAAGATATTTTGCCATGATAAGTAGTATATTCATAGATTCTAATTTTAGTATCTGGAAATTAGTGGATAGGGTGTTAGACAGCTTCCCGAAGATCTGTCAGGTAGTTAACATACTTTAGCACTTGCTCCTGCTAGGGATAGCTTTACTACTTTCAGTCATCATGTGGTACAGGCTTTCTGGTGTCTCAGTTGAAAAGATAGTTCTTAAGGCTTCTACCTCATATCTTTCTGTGACTCCAGCATATTAAAACTAGTTTAAAGCCCCAATAGGTGCTCTCTTGCATGTCCACATTACGTAACTGTGCATCATGACAAGTGAACCAGCAACCTGGAAGCATGCCACTTTACCATCTGTTTCACTTTCCTGTGGTGGCCTGCCTCTTTTTTTGTTTTGTTTTGTTTTGTTTTGTTTTTGGTCATGATCAGCTATGCACATATTTATACATGTAAATTTCAGAATTTTTAATTCTTTTTCTTTTGCCCATTATTTTTGGTCTATAATATATAACATTCTTGGAACTTTACCTTCATTTTGAAAATGAAGAAAGAGCTTCCCTGATAAATAAACTATTTCCTGAGCACCACTGACTAATTACAGAACAAATCTGGGGTGGAAATTTTGTGTCCTGACTTTGAGACAAAAGCTCTCATAAATCTTTATGACCATGCTTTTATTATTATAACTCATGTCATCATTTATACCCATTACTTAGTTGCTAAATTACTCAAGAACATTATAAAACTTTAGTGTTTCATGGCTTTGTAACTTCAACAGTATACAAAATATAATCATTAATTCTTTAATAATTTCTTGAACTCTATTACTGAGCCAGATGCCACTTATACAAAACTGACATGATTTTTATCTTCAAGAGGCCATGGTTTTGTAGCAGAAATGGATGAGTAAGCAGATAATTACCATGTGACGCTCCTGATTAACACATGAATTGAAAAGAGATGCAGTTGAGCCTTCTTAAAGGGTAGGTGCAACTAAAGGGGCAAGAGAGAGAATAGATTCAAGAGTGCTTAACCTTAAAATACTCATTACTGAATTGATGAATGCATAGGACAGAGGGATGCAAGGGAGATTATTATGAGACAAAGCAGATACAATAAAACATGAATTATAACATATACATAGGAGGCATAGAGTTTCTTACTGTATAAAGCCTTTTCACTCTTCCATGTGTTTGAAAAATTTCACAATAAAAGGTTGTGAAGGAATCATATCCATCTTTATTATAGTCATCATTCATTGAGTACTTAGTGTGCCAAGCAATTTTAAGGTCTGTAGATGATTTAACTCACATAACTTGCACATCATCTGTTCCAGCTGGGCAATATTCTTATCCCCGCATTAGAAAGTCAGGCACAGAGAAGTAAGGTAACGTGTTCCAACTCACATAGAAAATGGAGAATCCAAGTAAACTAAGCCATCAAACTATAGAATTTTAATTCTATCTATTTAATTTACTACTATCTGAAAAGGTTTGGAAGGATTTCCTTGATAAAGAAGATAGGTATAAAAGAAACTATTACGAGCAAAAGAAGGAATGTATTTTCTGGAGGAGAAATATAACAAGTAGAAGAAAAATCTGGCTGATTAATGGAATATAGAGCAGAAATCAGTGAGCAGTGGAGGTCATTGCTAACAGAGGTCATTTGATAAGGGACTTTGTGTGACTCTGTGGTGTTTGGCTTCACCTGGTAGTTGACAGCTATCCATTGAAGTAGTTTTCAAAAGAGAAGAATGTGTTCAGATTTCTATTTGGAAACAGGAGATCTGAAATCAGTGTGCAGAATGGATTTCAACTAGGGCTTTTCATTTTTTTATTCATTTTCAGGTGAAAAATGTTGTAACAAAATAGAGCAGTTTAGCAATCAATAAAGAGTACAAGTTAGTGTCTGGAGTGAACTCTTTGGCTTCTCAATATAAAGTGCTTTCTGCAGAAGGTAGCAGTGATTCTAATCTGATAAGTGAAGTATTTTTAGCTTTAGTAGATATAAAGAGGGATGTTTCATTATTCAACTTTAGACACAAATAAGAATTCCAAATTTATTCTGAACATTTTCCTCTTCTCTTCAAAATGTGGCCATTCATGGTTTTCTCTCACCCTCCCCTTTTCTGGATGTGATAACTGCTGCAAATACTCTGACTCATTGTCACGTACCTCTGCTTCTGAGGAGACCATAGCAGTGTATTGCTTTCTCCATGGCATGCATGACTGCCATTCTTGTGCAGTATGATAAGGCTCAGTAAGTGGCTGGGTTCCTTGGGGAAAAAAATAGAGATGACTTAATTATACAGATAGTCATGGTTCGTTATGAAAATCGAGAGCTTTTGTAATCATCATTATACAAATTAATTGAATTGATATTTATGGAGTTGTGGTTAAACTAATAGATGAAATGTTAATAGAAAAATTATTGATTATCAGTTACAAAGGTGAAACACTGTCCTTTTTATCTGTAACTAGAAAATCTGGGGATCAAACTGTTACCCACAACAAAACCAACTAGCAATGCCTGCACTCAGGATAAAAATTGTACCTGTATTAGTATTCTTAACAAAAACCTTGAATGAAGAAAAATCGAAAAATTCAAATTGAATGCCATGCTATAAAACAACTGACCTAGATTTTTTATAAATACCAGTATCATAAAAGGCAATAGAAGGTGAAAAATTGTTCTCTATAAGAACAAGGCATGACCATAAATATCACTGCATGATCTTTAATTAGAAATTTGGATCAGCAAAACAGAAAAAAAAAACAAAATACATACCACAAGAAGTGATGTTATTGTATCATGGGGTAAAATGTGTGTATATATTACACAATAAATAATAGTTATGTATCAGTGTTATATTTCTCCTGCTGTAAATTGTGCTTATGAAAGTGAACATATTCTTTTTTAGAAAAAATATATTTGCTGAGTCCTTAAATTAATTTTTAGGTAAGTATAATAGTGTCTGCTACTCCTTCAAAATTGATTCAGAAAAAAAGAATGGGTATTAGAGAGAAAAAAAAGAGAAAATATCAGGAGGAAATAGAGTAAAAGCTGAAAGGAAACTTTAAAATGTTTGCACGGGTCGTAGGTTGAAAGTACTTTGTACTCATAGCATCATTGTTTCAATATTTTTGTTAGAAATTGTTCAAAAAATGGAAACTTGGGGGGGTTCCCAATAAGTTGAAATTCAATGCTGCATAGCCTTATCCAAAATTATTACATTGTGTGTTATGTTAGGTCAATCCTGCCCCCATGATTTGAAAATTAATATAATTGCTTATTTTATAGTGTACATTTAATATTCCCAACTTTTTTAAAGTACCCATTACTTATATAAATATATTACTTGTCATGAGAATAGACTTGTGCTTTGAAGTCATACATGGTTCTGTGGCCCTGTTAGCTTGATTATACAAATTTCAGATTCCTAGAATGAAACTTTGATTGACCTGTATGTGTCATTTGTTCACATAGTTATTGTAGCCTATATACAAAATAGAAGAGAAGAGTTTGAATTTTGAAATGTTTTTCCCTGGCAGAGCCTTTAAAATACTTGATGCATGATGACTGTCTGACTTTCATGCATTCTGAAATCAGCCTTTTCCTCTCTAGCTAGCTACCATTTTTGGGGAAACACATTGGCTTAGTAAAAAAAATTTTATTCTTTTTCACTCTAATATATATATATATATATTTTTTTTTCTCCTAGAGGTTTTGCACATTCTAATCACCATTCCTTATGTTTGAACATAACAGCATGTTAATCTCAGCAAATAGACAACTTTCTTTTTTTTAAACTCTGCTTCTGACCGTTTTCTTCACTGGACAACATTCTTCCTCATATGGAGCTTCTGTAGCACATCCCATGGCAGGCAGATCCCTTTAAGAAACAAACGTTAACTATGACCTTCCTCATGCAAAAACCTGAACAAGCCCTTTGGTTCTTTATGGAGGAGTTGCCAAAGAATGAAATGAGAAGCTCCAGCCTTCTCTCTAACATCTGCACTCCCTGGAGCCAACAAAAAAGCTTAGTCCCAGAGCCCATGAGTCCATGGGGTACCACATTAGTGAAAAAGCTGATTATAAATAATAATGACCTTAGTGGATGATGAGAAATGCAGTACACTTTTCCTGAGCCAGACAGGATGATGTAGGGGCTATGATATCAATGCATAAAGTATGTAAGGGAAGCAGATGCTGAGAGATTCAATTTCTTTTTATAATAACTTAGCTTGACAATATTTTTAGATGCTCAATAAATATTTGTAAGTAAATATAAAACAACTGATTTCCCAGTGAAAATCCATGATTTCAATCATAATCACATTAGATACAAACTATGCTGTACTGAAAGAATGAAATCAGAGTCCTGATAGGGGATAGTGAAAACACTCCCCATTTATATTTGGGGAAGTTAATAGAGATAGCGAAAGAAAAAACAAAGGCTTTCATTTTCCTAGTTGTGTTCATTATGAGTGGGAGCCAGAGAGGGACATGATATACTATTTTTAGTCCTATTTGTTTTTTGTAACAAGCAGTCTTTTAGTGAGAAGGATATATCAGGTATTCAATTTTTCTTAACTATATGTCTTAGTGATCCTATCATTAGTTATTTGTTTTCAGTCCCATGTTTGTTAACTTGATAAAATCATTAACTTGATAAACTTGAAATTATAGTTCTCTTTTGGTTTTTGAACATCTTATTATGAAGAAGATGGTAATTTTTATAAATGATACTCCAAAAACTCATAGTAATCTGTAAGATGAACCAGTTTAGTATACTTACTGCAGTTAAATCTAAAGCAATACTATTTCAGCTATTTTTTTTTTTAGTTTAATCCTCAATTTTAAAACACTCTAAGTATAAAATCCTGTCTTGCTTTTCCTGGGTTAGAATTTCTTAAACATAGTACTGTTGACATATCAGAAATGATGCATATTTGTTGCCAGAACCAGACCTGTGTGTTATAAGATGTTTAGAAGTGATTAGAACCCACATTCTAACCAATATGCAATCTTTGAAAGCTTTCTGTTTATGTTAGAGGAAAGGAGAATTTCTTGAGGAAGAGGATTTTTATTTACATTGTGATAAGAAAATGAGGTTGTGCTCCTTAGCCATTAAATATAAATCAGATCTGCTCATCAGATCTACTCCAAACACTAAATGTGGGGGGGGGGGCTTGGCCAGGGAATTGGCTCAGTAGAACAAGCACTTCCCTGACAAGTGCAAAGGTCTGAGTTCAATCCCCAGTTCCGCCAAAAAAAAAAAAAAAAAAAAAAAAAAAAAACACAAAAAAAAAAAAATTAGGAATACCAGTCAAAACAAGTTTTCATCTCCAGCCAAATACACACCTAAAATTAAAGGTCATATTTTACTAATTTAATAACTCCACATTCCTGAGATACTAGTCATAGATAACTTTCAAGGCATATTGAATTCTTTCTAACTTTTTTTTTTTTTTTATTTAATACATGGTCTACAAGGTCTAAAGAGTCTCACTGCACAGACCAAACTTGTAGTGTTTCTCCAGTTTTCAGCTTTGCAAGCACTGGGGTTATAGTCGTGCTCCATCATGCCCAGTCTCAATCGCTGTCTTAGTGTACCCCAAGGGTGAAGCAGGCATGGCAGTCCAGGGACGGAACCCTGGTTTCTGAATCTGCCTAAGTAGGTGTTTTAATCCATATTGAATTCTTAATCTACTTCATAGAGCAATTTGATGTCTTGTTTTTAAATGAATGATTTTCTCTACAGACTTATTAATTTTGTGACCCTAATCTCTGTGAGTTGTCATTACCAGAATCTGATTACTTATTAGTAATTATTGTCTTCTTGCACATCCATACATTCACCTGTTTCTGAAATATTCTATTACTAGTTCCATTGCTTTTGGCTAGAAAAGAAGGTTTAGTCATTGCTCCACAGATTGTCATTCCAGTGGGTGCCCTGGGCAGCAATTTTCTGAAATATTCCCTTCTTTTGAAATTTTGTTCCCAGCTGGAGAAATGTCATAGTTGTCTCAGCTTTTGACTCTGATTTTTACTGAGAGATGTTAGAGACAGGAAAATATAATCACTTTCTAAAAGAAGCAATGAGCAATTGTGTGCACATCTGGTGACTTACTGTTGAAGGTTCTAAAGCATTTAAAAATATTGATTAAGCTTCAACCTTTTGGGAAATGGTTGCCATACCTTTCATTTCATCCCTAGATTTGCTGAGGCTTAACGCTTGATTTAACTTGCTGAATCTTACATTATGGCAAGAAAAAGACCTCAGGGATCCCATTCCCCAGATTCTCATTACTCTTGACAAAAGTTGTTAAAATTACAGATGCAGGGCTGGCCAGATAGCTAGTGGACTAAAGTGCCTGTTTAGGCAGGTACATTGACCAAGGCTTCTATCCCTGGCCTGTAGTTCCAGCCCCAACCCAGGAATGAACTGAGAGGACAACTGAGGCTGGGCCTTGTGGTGCGGGCCTGTAATCCCAGAGTTTGGGAGGATGAAAACAAGAGAATCACTATGATTCTTACTGATCTGTGGAGTGAGACCCTGTAGAACTTGTACCAAAAATACAAAAGAGGAAAAAGAAATGAATTGCAGACGTCATGCAGTCCGAAAGAATGGCCATCCCTTACAACTACAATTCAAATGCTAAAACAATCTCTGCATACACTAAGCTTCCTTTAACATATTGTGGAGCAGTATACCTTATTTGTTTATACATGTTGGTCATGCTGGTCTGTATCGACCTCTATTTGCTATACTTATTTTGATTTTATTATTGGCTGTAGTCTTAAACCAAGGGGACCTTTACCAGATTTGGGCTTTTATTATGAATCCCTTCATTTAAATGATAGTTCTCAGTGGAGAAATTTATGAAAAACTGACAAAAGTTAGAATTTTTTAAATCTAGTAATTATTATGTACCATTAGAAACAACTACGAATCACATGATGTCAACGTGAATCTATCACACACCATAACCACATGTGAATCAGAGACAAACAGGGGTGGAATAGAACTTAAAACCAATTAAACTACTTATTTAGACTGTTCCACTGAATAAACACTTTAGTACTTTAATTTGCTCCTCTTTTTATTTGCTTCAGAAATATGTTTGCCAATATGACTGAGATGCACTAATGCTATTTAATTAACCTATTTTTGTCAGCACCTCATATGAGCTGCATGAAGTAGGTGTGCTAAAGTCTCAATAATTATGAGCCAGATAAAAATAACAAACATGAAATTTGTGCTATTTTAAAACTATGCCAACTTGCAGCAATACCCACAGAAAAGAACATGAACAGGTCGCCTTACAGGAATTATTGAAAATACTTGCAAAAACATGCTGGATCAGTACAAAGGAAATTTTAAAAAATTAGTGAAATTTTAAGAGATTAGTTACACAGGTTCTGTTCTCACACTGTCTGTTGTTGGTATTAACTAATGTGTCTGGTTTGGAACTTACAAAGGCGGGAAAGTTTGGCAGCATCCTTTAGTCTGCTGCGTATCTTTGAGACACTTTGTAGTTCCTGAGAAAGGCGTCATAAAATGTTGTTTTATTTCCGTTTCATTCCTAATACCAGAATCAAAATCCTATAAGTGCTTTGAGTTGTCTTTACTTCATGATGTACAGTTTTATAAAAATAAATGGATGGCAAGAAGTCTTACTTTCCTCTGTCTTTGGACAATAGATATATAAGAAAACAAGGTGGCACAATCCAGGTTAAATATAAAAATATTTCTTTCCCTTCAAAACATAATACTGTGGTCAGTGGTAGCATAAAGACAACACTTGGTTGTTCATCTGTTTTATTCTGTAGACTGGGTTTATGAACACTTAGATAAAACCATATTCTGCCCCCAATTCCTCTTTGTTTTCTTTTATGTGTTTACAATTCATTCACAGTTACTGAGCACAGAACTCCAAGCACTGTAAAACGCTGTTCAGCATTCATTGGATCATGAACCCCTAAAGGTAACAGAGCTCCCCTTTCCCTAAGTCAGGCTGGTCAAAAATGCATACCCAGTTCCCAGTACTCTGGTTGCAAGTGAAAGGTATAAGCACCCCCTCCCCATTAGATGTCCTCTTCCTAACTCTTACAATAATTGAGTGCCTTGTCCCTAGAGTCCTAAGGCAAAACTTTGCTGTACAAACAGTAAAGCCAAGCTTCAGAGGGATAAAATCTCACATTGTTGCCCACATGTTTTTGCAGCAATATGAGGATTAGAAGTCAGATTTCTGATGCTCTAAATGTTTGTCCTCTTTATGATGCCGGCTCTTCATTCACTGCCTTGCATATGGTGAAACTGTAAATAAGCACAGTGGTGTCACTCTTATAGCTGATTCTCCTTTTATTTTTCAGAAACAGAACATTTTACGTTCTTATCGCAGACTTGCTTAACTTAAGGTCAAATTTACATAAACAAATGTCTTCAGAGTGCCAAAGGTAGCACACCTGGAAGAGCAAGAAAGGCACTATTTCACTAAAGTGCACAATACATGTTCCATTTTAAAATACTCACATTCAGAGTTCTAAAGTGTTTCTCTCGTAAAAACAAGACTGTCCGCAGGAAAGTAGTCAATGTCCCTGGCAGCATCACCATGCAGACACATGATGAAGTGTCCCTTAAGTCATGCAATTGAAATCTTCACTACCAGCTACGTTTAGAATCCTAGGTGTCCAGAGAACCTTGAGACTCTGCTTTAAATGCCCTGGACTTCGAGTACTCAGTGAAGTACATCTTTAGGGTTATGAGATGCCCCTCCCGAGATTAGTTTGACCCGTCTCCTGAAAACTAAGCTTCAAAAGAACATCACACACACACTGTATAAAACTCACAGTAGCCAGAATGCTGCAGCCTGCAGCCGCATGGAGAGCTGAACCCGAACAGGCAAACATCATAGGGCAAGCCCACCATATGTGCCAAACAACCAGTGTAATTATATTCTGTAGCTGAGGAATTACATAAATTGCCCATTGGGAAAGAAGCCTTAATCTCCAGCCCTCCTCTGAAATCTATAAACAGCTGTACAAGTCTGCATTTTTGAAAAGCTGAACACATTGGATAGGAAAACCAACTTGATTTCCTAATCAAGTTCGATATGAGGAGAGCCAGTTAGAAATGTGTGCTATTTGCCTGCTGTGCGTCTTTGATTTATGCACTAATTACGTCGATCCTTTGGGGAACACAGCCATGAAGCTGGGTCCTCCTTGATTAACGCTGGCGGAGAGCCATGTAGTGCACAGCGGAGAGCGGTTCAGCGTCTCTAGTCCCAGCTGAGAATATGGTCCCATTATCTCCCAGCTGCCTGAGCCATCCATAAGGGCCTGCTCTGCGTGGATGATCAGTGAAGTGGAAGCAGAGACGCGCTGCGAGCTGAACCTCTGCTCGATTTGCTGTAACATGTAAAGCGAAACTGGGACATTTGACTTTGCAGTCTGTAAGTACTAAGGTGCCCCCCCACCACTTCTCCCTTCGTGTGAGTGTGACTCTGCCAGCTGCATTTGATTTTCTGTTCCACTGCTCGTTGTTGAAACAAGCTGGTGAGACAGTGTGATCTGCACAAGCTTGCTGCTCCTGTCAGATCTTTTATATAATTGATTCACATAGGGAAATAACTTTTCTTTCAGAATGCTTTTGTAGAAGTTGGAAAATACTGGCTTGGCTTTTAATTTCAGAGCATGGTTGCATTATCTATGGTGCCTAGGACAGTGAGAGGATATATTTATCTTCCCCCGTCTCTAGCTATTGCAAGAAAAATGTAAGTAAGATGAATATATATACATATATATATGTCTTATATATATATATGTATATATATATGTATATATATAATTTTATATGAATGTCTATGTAAAAGAAGCATGTGTCAGTATTTCCAGAATTAAAATAGTTTATTTTGCTGCTCTCTGCTACCACTAAGAAATGCATGAGAAGGAAAGTTTCTCTTGTTTTCAGTTGAAGGCTGTTTAGAAACTTTGTAGAGGCAGAGAATATTTGTAAAGTAAGCTCTATGTGTTTTTCCACTCAATGGAACAATATTTACAGATAAAAATCTATTTTAGTATAATGCTGCTTTTAATGCACTGCTTTTTAACAAGTTATATGAATTAATAAGGCAAAAATATATCTTGAAATGAAGGTCCATTTGTATTTCATGTATCCTCCAATGCAATGTCATATTTAATATAATGTAATTCATGCAAGATGAATTAGGCATGAAAATCCTATTAGAATTTAATATTGTTAGTAATGTTTGCGTGGTACTTTTCAAATGATCGATGCCTTGGAGAAATTAAAGATTGCTATCAATATATAAAAAGATTTGTGGATTTTTCTCTCCAATTTTCCCTAAACTAAATGTAATTTACACTTTTATTCCTAGATTGGAAATAGAAGAGTTGAGCTGTTATAAAAATAGAATTGTATGAAAGTCTTCAACCACATGCACAAGTAGTCCAAGCTGATGTAGATTAAAGTGAACTTGAAATCAGTCCCACCTAAAAAGCAGAGTCAAGCACTCTACATTGGGACCAAGGATTCCTTAATTACCAGAGTAAAAATAACAGTTTCCCTAAATGGCCTATAAGTGTCAAGGCAGAAAACACCACAGATGTGAAGTCTGACATTGTCTCTCAGAGTCTGTGCTCATTGGATTTGTTTGAGAGAAATAAAGCAAAAAAAAAAAAAAAAAAAAGAAGACTCAAAATAGATCATAGTCCCCAAAAGCACATGTATTCTCAGAGCTTGAGCTTTGGAACACGAAAGATAACATACCATTAAGAATCACCTAAAATCTGGCCAGAAGAAGAAAAATGAAGATTTAGGCTCTGTGACCTCTCTCTAGCAAATGGTCCCAGGAATGTTCTAGCTAAGAAGTCTATTTCTAGGGGAAAGACCTCTTCAATGGCCTAATGCTAAAATCTGGATTAATGGCAAGTGGTTTGGGTGGTCATGTTCTCCCTAATCAAAAGAATGGCATTGCATCTTCTTTGAAGACTAAGCTAACTCTTGTGCTTATATCTCAGGAATCCTTTGCTATATTTTAAAGTAAGCGTTGATGTTTTTCTAAATAGTGCAAAAATGTGATCCTTTATAAGAAATGATACTGTTTTATGAGGATGACAGGAACAAAAATAGAAATAGCTAAGGTACTTTTTTTTCTTTATAAATATTTGATTTGTGCCTACCTTACTTAGTAAACACTAGCTCTTTTGAACTCCATTTTTGTTGTCAGATTCCCAAATCATATTTCCTAAAAGCATAAACTTTTACCTGCTATAGAAAAGTATTACCTGAGATAACTAAATTTGACTTGCATTTAATATTCAAATATGTAAAAATATCAAGTCACATCAGGATCTCATGTATTTTGGATGCTTGTAACCACAAATCTCAGAGAGGTGTCTACGAGATACACAATACACTCTTATTACTTAACATATTTTTATTTTCCAAAAATTGAAATGTTATTTTCTTAGCTGTACATTGTCAATTAAAAAAGAAATTGAAAACAGAGTTGTGAATTGAGCACTCCAAGGGCTGTTTCAGGGTCCGCCTTTCTGTCAAATATAAAGCCAGATGGGTATTACATGTTCCTCATAAGAGATTCTTTTAAAAGAGGTGCTTCTAAAGGTAAGGTAACTGGATTGGTCTTGAAAATAACTTTAAAGTGCAGGTAAAGTGGATGCTGGACAAGCCCCATGTTTTCCACATAAAGGCAGCGTGTCTGGGTGGGCTCGCGGGCACGCATCAGTCTGCTTCTGTGCTGGCCACGGACACTGCCACCTCAGCTTCTAGAACATGCTGGCTGCTATTAAACAAAGTAGAAAAGCCCCGTGAAGGACACGTGAGCCAAGCAGTCCCCTGCCACTGTTGGCCTTGGGTCCTTGGCGAACTGTTTTTTGTGTCCTCAAAGCCCTGGATTAGCAACAAAGAAAACTTCATAATGTCCTCAGTAACACTGGTTAGAAGCTCTGCTTTGCATGCAGTTGTGACTTTGCCTCTCTGAAGAGGTTGGGCTAGTGATTGAAGTAAATAATGAAGTGCTGGAAACTATACAACAGGTAGAAAATGTGCATATGCTTGAGTGAAAAGCAATGAATTTATCAACCATAATATTTCTGGATGATTGTAAAAGTCTGTAAGCCTTCATTACATCACCTAAGTGTACCTGCATAGATTATCTTATGCAGCAGCAGAAGCTTCAGTTAATCTCCATTAAGATTCTGGAAAGCCTCTAGCAAGCCACTGCTTCTGCTTGCCTTAGTATCCCCCTGTACAATGATGCATGGTCTCTGAGGTCTCTTTGAGGTTAGGAGACTCTAGGATTTAAGAACACTATTTAATAATCTTTATCCATTCCTGGAACATTCTGCAAATTGCCTCAGGACTGGGAAAAATGCAATATTCTTGTAGTGCTCAACAAAAATCACTAGCATTCTTTCTTTCCATCTCTATTTGTCTCTTCTTCCCTCTCTCCCTCCCTCCTTCTCTTCCTTCCTCTCTCCCTTCCTTCTCCCTCCTTCCCTCCCTCCTCCTTCCTTTCTCTTTCCTGTCTTCCCCCTCCCTCTGTCCCTCCCCCTCCCTTCATTCTCCCAGTCTCTCTGTGCTCTCTTCCCCCTCACTGCTCTGTCCCTCTCTTCACTGCTCCTCCTGCCTCCCTGCCTCTCTGCTGCTCTTGCTTAGTGGAGGCCTCTTCTGAAGTGAAAGCTGAATTTAGAATCCAGGCTGCAGTTATCGTTATTTCACACAATCTGTTTCCAGCCTTCTCTTAGGAGATGTCATTTGCTGTAAATAATACACTGATCTATTACTCTGCTGTGTATTACATTTAGTTTTACTTTAATGTCTTGAAAGTTAAGGATGCATACAGATGTGTTCATAGGTAGCCCATATTAATTTTTAAAGGATTTTTTCTTACTTTACGCTTAATATATAGGGGGATTGAGCAGAATAAATATTAACATATTAAATTTACAATATTTATTTGAAAAATTAAAAATTCCAAATAACAGATCATAAGTTGGCGTAGATATTGCTCAGTTACTATGCACGTGATTAAGATAAGCGTGTGTAGGACTTGATTTTGAAAAAAGTGCATTGAACTTTTTCCACCAAAATTACTATCCTGTTAAGAAATACAGAAAACAAAAACCATAAATTATTATATTCAGAAAGTCATAGCTTAACAACATAGTCAAGTAAGCAACTTTTAGAAATTTAAGAAGGAATAGAAAAATATTTAATGGCAAACTTTGATATTGATTTCTTTTCTCAGAAGTATTTAATGCAAGGTAAATTTCTTAGCTAAAAAGAAAAAAGACAATAAAATTACTATACTCATCACTTATGATTCTGGAGCTTCTTGATGTACTGAATCCAAATTATGAATAAACTTCATCTTCACTGAAAATATTGAAAGAAACATAAATTTATTTCAGAATTTTTTACATTTGCAATATATGTCTTTTAGCATTTTTATTTGCTTTAGTATTAGGATGAAACAAAACATGTGCATTAGCCTGATATTTGGAATAGCATCTTTTTAAACTAAACCATGTTGAGCAGTTTACAATATATAAATAATCACACTAGCATTTTTTAGCCTCATGAGTACCCTAGGATGGATCCTAAGTGTCCTTTTTGAAAATAGGAATAACTTGCACACACTCATATTTTTCTAGATCTGTGTAATGTTAAGAAAATTTATAAATATTACTTAAAATGTGCAGCTTTTCTCAGGTCTTACTATTAGGAAATCTCCTATGTATCTCACTATTCTGGAGTCTGAATACTAATGTTATTCCTTATTGAACCTGCAGACTGTATTTGATATGATCCATGCAAAGTATGAAATTAATTTTCCCTTTCTTGTGAAACTGCATAGATGCCTTAGCCTTTTAGTCTGTAAGTCTGCTGTAAGTAGAATCAATAATGTGAGATAAGTCCTCTGTTTTGTACTTGTGCATCCTCCCATGACCAAAATGATTGTGCACTTATCAACTAGTTCAATGAAGAGATATAATGATGATGGGTAACTTCGGATAATTTGTGGCTCTCAGATCCTTGATTATAAAATCAGCAGGCAGCTTCAAGGCACTGCTTGTGGTTTCAAACAAGTACATCTGGGGATTTGAGATATTCAATTCAACATCCTTAGTTAAAAGCTCCACTTGTTCATTGGACCATCTTATTATGTAGTTAAAAAGGTAGAGTCGTAAATCACACTTAACTATGGATTTAGGATTTTCTCTATGACTTCTTGTATCTTTGCCTTTTGTTCCAGTGTAAGAATGTAAGCCGTTCGGTGTCTTAGCATGGAATTGCTTTGTTGTTCCTAAGGAAGAATGGGATAATTTAGTACTGAGTAAAGTATATGGGAAGGAGAGGCAGAGGAATGAAGTGTTTCTCATGCTTAGAGAAATATAAGTTTCTGAATATAAATTATAGAGCTGCATATTATGAAGGTATGACAGAATTTGAAGAAGCTGACTGTGCCAGCCTTCAAAATTTAAGGCTTGCCAGAAGATGCCCTGTGTCAGTGGACAGAAATTTGGAAGCAAAGTAAATAAGGAAATAGAAGAATCAATATATGGTGCTTGAAGGAGCAGTGCTTCACACTCCAAATGAAAACTGCAGTAAGAAAGTTAAAAAAAAAAATCAAGTATAAGGCCACTGGGACTCCCTCACAAAAGTTGGCGTAGATATTGCTCAGTTACTATGCACGTGATTAAGAAATTAGGATCAATGAAGCGATATATACAGAAAAAAATCTTTTGGCTGCTGGGTGTACTGGCTGACAAGCTTTAAAAATATAATTATCTTAAATGAAGTAGGTGTGATGGCATCATGTTTCGATTGCCTCAATAATGAGGATTTCTGAATATAGTGCATGAGGATGTATTTCGTCTACTTGCTGGATGTTAGTAAACGTGGCTCTGTGGAAAGTGTGTAGATAGTTATACAAGTTGTAAGTAAATTGTCTTGATCCTTTTGCATTTTGTGTGTGTGTGTGCATTTCTGAGCTATCATCCCAACTACCATTTACCTAAATTACTCCAGATCATCCTAAAAGATGAAGGAGAGTTTGATTTCTTTAAAAAAAAATCTTCAACTGCCAAGGAAGTAAATGTTAAATACTTAATATAGGGTGTAATATGCCACAATATTGAATAGGCCATGCAATTATTTCACTTCACTATCCTTCTACCAGTGCCACATCCAGAGCAGTAAGTTTAGCTCTCCCAAGCATTTGAATAAATAACCTTGCCTACTGGACAAGCCTCTAAGTGAGTCATGTCAGCAGTTAAACACAGTCCTTTGCAAGAACTTTGCTTCCCAGCTGGTTAGAATTCAATGAATATTTGTGTGACCTTCAGATTGGTAAATCTGCTCATGAAAAGGTATGATGCCTAACTTGGGAGAAATGCTGACTCCCAGGATAAAACAAATCGGGCGTTCTAACCTGGTCTCTGGCATCTGTGTGATCTGTGTGTTAAGTATGAATCTGGTAATTGAAGGTGTGTAATCTGACTCCCACCCAGCCATCTGACTGTGTGCTGAGAGAAAAGAATAGCAGCAAATTTAGATGGACACGATCCTTCCCTCTATCCACCACTCTTCTGCTTCTCCCCAGAGGAATCCACCAGGATAATCAGTTGATGGTTATTGTTAAACTCTACTGCAGTATTATATTTCCTATTAGAAGTACCATTTGTGACAATTAGGTATATTGAGGAGATGCGAAAGCCATCAAAAAGGAGTTTGTTCCTAAATGGGGAGGAAAAGTCTCTTGGGCTTACATGGGTACATGTGTTAGTACACCTAAACTGAAATTTCTGAGAAATGTTCATAAAAGAATGTGACTGAATGCTGCACTGTGTTTTTTTGTTTGCCTGATTATTTTATTTTACTTTATTTTATTGAAGTACAAATATCAATGAGACAGTTTCAAGACACATTAACAGGACAGATTCAATAAATTAATACATTGCAAACTGTTTTCATGTTTTGGTATCGTACAAGGTGCATACATGATATTATACTTACAGACATTATTATAGCAGATGTCTCTTATCAGTAAATTAAGAGAATGTAGCTGTTTACTTATCTTATTTTTTATAGCTGAATTATAGCACAGATTCAATAATTAATACTTTCTACCTTGTTATTTTTCTAGTGGCTGTCCATAGTACTAGAAGCTGACATAATATCTTGTCCAACCACTATTAGTGCAAACCTTGCTTCTCATAGATTTATGCAGAAGCACTGCATATTTATCCTAACTGTACTGTTTATACACATACATCATGATTCTTCCTTTCTATACCCCTTTCTTTGTCTACACCTGTCAAAGATGGGCACTCCATTGTCACTAAACCAATTTAGGTGCCTGAACTTGGCAACACAATCCAACAAAGTCCAGCATTCCACAATAATAGTGAGTTATCTGAAGAAGTAATTCACTGTAGCCATTTACAGCTCAACTTATTATTATGGCCCTGTGTTGTGTACCTTATTTTTATATTTTTCTGCTGGATGGTTAAGACTGAGATAGAGCAAGATCTATATACCAAAACATGTAGTTTTTGTTTCTGATGAGGTCAGTGAAGTCCTCTCACGGTTTATCTTGTAATCCTGTACCTTCTAATCCTGTAATCCTGTTTCTTTTGTTTTGTTTCAATTGTATGTATGTGGTACAGGGTCTGACTACACAACTCAGACTCATAGTGATCTTTCTGTTTTCAGCCTCCTTAGCTGTGGGATTGCAGGAGTGGGCCACACACCTGGACTCTATTATAGGAGCCCTGAGGTGGGGCCTGCACAGCATGCAAAACTTTGGATCAAGCTGCAGTGATTTTGAATGGGATTTTTTTTCCAAATTATTCTTATAAAATGCTAATACTATTCAAGATTCTCAAGAAAATGATTATTTGAAATATTTCACTTGAGAAACAATCATAAGTTTTATATGACAGTCTTTAATCTTGAATTATTTTAAAGGATAGAATTAGGAACATATTTTAAAGTTGGTAGGAAACTCTAAAAATTTCTCTAAAATATATGTTGTAATAAACTTTGAGGTTCACACATTTCCCAAAATATGCTTGGAATTCCTCTGGTAAAATGTTTGATAACTTCTATTAGTGTCCAAGAAGAAATTTTTAACAAATATATTAGAGATAAAAACATGAAACTGGTATTTAAAATGTCTGATTTTATGGATTTAATTGCTTAACAGAAGATTAAACTGGTAAACATTGTTTTAGTGTTGGTAATTTTATGCTAAGCACATTTAAAAGTGGTTTTTGATTGCAGCACACATAAGGGAGTCCAAAGTTTACCTACTTATATCTCTAGTTAGGTGTAAGAATGAAAGAGACATAAAATAAAAGAATAGGCAGAAAAGTGTACCAACTTTTTATGTGTACATTGGAGCCTCTAAAAGAAAATGAAAACTCAAAGAAATGACAACACCTAACTGTTTACATAATGGGCAGCACAAGAAGAGTCAATTATGGAAAAGTTACTAGAATATAGGGGCAGAATTAAGGAAGATAAAATAATTCTTTAAAAGTCTACTGTACAAAGTCTAGCAGGGCTTTACTATCTATCTGTGGTGATCAGACTGTCTCTTCTTCATTTTCTAGCAAGGATATCTTTCAAGTATTTTTATCTCCTACTTTTAAAATGAAAATGGAGTATCATGGTATCTGTCTTACACCTTTTATTTTTGAGATTCTTTTTAAGCTCAAAATTATTTTATGTTTGTCAAAAAGCAAAAAGGCTAATTTAATTATAAGTCCAACTGGCTTTTATCTGTGATTCACAATTAGCCCAGACTTTGTTGAACACAATAGAGTAAGGGTGTCTCTGGGGCAGAGATAGAGCAGTGAGCCTTAGAAGGTGGGAACAAAGGGAGCTATGGGGGAGAAAAAGATAAGTTAGCATCAGTTATGTTCTGTGATGGTTAGAACCATGAGGAACTAATATGGAGAACCAAGTAAACTGGAATCTGTCGTTTGCAGAAATAGCTACTTTGTTTTGGCATCTATCTGTCTTTTTAATGTTTCAATTTAATATTGCAGTACTTGACATGAGTAATGCCTTTTTGATTTGCTGGTTCTTCTGGGACCTAGCACAAGGTCTTAGCCCCAAACTATGGCCATAATTTTCACTTAATGTACCAAAGTGTCATATTATAAGATGGTATATTTTTCTGCACTTTACAGATGAATTTGTTATAATATTTATATTTCCTGTGTTTCCAAGGATTACATTCTAGCCAATGAAAAAATAATTACCTGGAATCATGCATTTTAAAAGATAGCTAAGTAGACATTTAATATTTTAATTACAAATGTAGAGAACTTACACAGCCACCCTGCCTTAGAACACCAACAACTTTCTCTGTACATTATCAGGTGGTTAAAAGTCACAGCTGGAGAAAGCAGTCCATTAGGTCCCAACATTTGCATTTTTCCTTTCACATACTTGCCAAAGGTAGAGCTGGAATGCTGTAGGAGGCTGGGTGGCTTTGTGGCTCAAAGTGTAGAAAAGATGGGTGTCTCTCTGGACAGATTGCATAGTCTCATAAATCGGGCTAGAGATGACCTATATGGATTATGTGACCCTGTCTTCTAAGGGGTAAGAGATTTACCCAGGTAAGAATGACCATTCTGCAATTTGACAAGGAATAGAAATTTGGATTTCTAGACTCCTGTATGTTCTTTGCCTGGTAAGAACTTAGTTTTACATTGTACTCATAAGCTATGAGTCTAGAACTCTCAGAGCCAGATAACCCAAAACTAAAACACTATGTAAAACAGATGCAATTACCAGATAGCTTGGTGGATCCAGTGGTACCACATCTCACAAATTTCAACTCCTTCCTTCCTTAAAAATGTTTAAAGACAAACAGATCTATCAAATCCATGTACATTCAGTTTTCAACTTCTCTTGTCACTGTTCAAAGTTCTCACTGGGAGTGAAGAATCCCCATAAAGTGGCACACACGTGTCTATATAAGGAAAGGTGCATTGACAATCAAGTTTGTGTGCTTTTAGAGGGAAATCAAAGAGAACAATGAAGCAACGCCTGTCAGGGTTCTTAAAAGGCTTTCACAGATGCTCATATGTCTGTTTTTATGATTTTATTGAGAAACAAATAGCAATGAGACAGTTTCAAAATTGATTAGTAGGGCAGGTTCAATAATTAATACATTGCATATTATTGTTTTAGTGGTTATTCATTGTACAAGATGAGGATGTGATATCCTGTCCACAAACATTTATTCATTGTCAGTTTCTAGTAATCAGAGAGAAGGATTTACAGTTTTCAGAGAATAATATGAAGGCAATGACACTGAGTTCAATGAGCACATTTTTCTACACAACAGTTTAGTAAATTACAATTATGGTTGCTGATTTTGCTAACACTGTTAATATTTTATTTTAACTTAACCTCCAAAGCTGCCAATCATAAATTACATTTATATCAAAAGATGTCAAGCAGGGCTGGCCAAATAGCTCAGCAGATAAAAGCACCTGAAAGCAGGCTCAGGGGACAGGGGTTCTATCCCTGGGCCTGCCATACTGGCCCCTCCCCTGGGATGCATTGAGAGGGCAAATGAGACTGGTTGTGGTGGTCCGTGCCTGTAATCCCAGCTCTTGGGAAGCTGTAAAACAGATGGATCACTATGAGTCTGATTTAGTAGTGAGACCGTGAACACCCTGTAGACTCTTCCCTAAAATTAAAGAAAAAAGATGCCAAGGGATAAAGTTTTCTTTCCTTAACTTTCATTTTGCTCTCTTGGCTCATTCTTTCAGCTGAATACTCTTCTGTGATGTCAGCATTGGTACCATGGAGTCCATGTGAAGTGGAAGATCAAAATCATTTTCCAAATATTTTGGTGAAGGGCCAAGGAGAAAGCTCAGTAGAATAAGTGCTTACCTGGCAAGCACAGGGGCCTGAGTTCAATCCCTAGTACTGGAAAAAAAATTAGTGGACCAAAAACTGATGTGGGATTACTATATCAGAATGAAGGAAACTGTATATTTGAGAATAGGTTTGATAATTAGGTCTTAGACCTGGAAGGACAGATTGCTTAGTTTAGTTTTATTTTGTGTTTCTCTCTGTCTCTCTGTCTATGTCTCTTTGTCTGTCTGCCTCTGTCTCTCTTTGTCTCTGTCTCTCTGTCTCTTTCTATTTCTGTCTCTTTCTGTCTATGTCTGTCTGTCTGTCTGTGTCTGCATCTGTCTGTCTGTCTGTCTCTGTCTCTCCACCCCCACCACCACAGTCTTTGTTTAAATAAGCAAAGATGTTCTCTCGCCTACTCAATCACTCAATCAGTTCTTAAGTGCTTCCTGCCCAGATGCCATAAATGGGCAAGTTGATCAAACTGAATATTTTGAAACCAATTATAGCTTCTTAAGTAGGTAGAGAGTCAACCTTTCTAGGATGTGGTCGTAAGTAGAACTGAATTAATAGGTAGGAAAATATTTTCAGCTTTTTAGAGCAACATGTTTTGTAACAGTAAGGTGCAATCACTATTAAAGGTAATATTATAGCGACCAAGTGCAAAGGAGCTTTAAGTGAACTATTTCCATTTCAATGTGTAAAAAGAAAATTGGTGCTAAAACACATAGTGTCTGTCTGCAGTGTCCTTCCTTTCAACCAAGTCTGTTGACTTTTTCTCCTCCTTCTATCTTCCCTTTGATAACTCAGGAGCTTACCCAAGTTTTAAAATAGCCAGTTGAACGGTTGTATAAACCTACTTTATACAACTTTTTTGTTTATTTTTGCTTGCATTGCTCTTTCATTTCCTTCTTCCTTCCTTCCTCCTCTCTTTCCTTTTGTATTTTCTTTCTTTTTTTCTTTTTGAATGTTGAGACAGGTTATTACTATGTAGTTTAGTTTGGTCTTAAACTCACTACATACCCAGAAAAGTCTCACAGCAATGTTCCTGCTTCTCCTTCTAGGTGGTGGGATTGCAGATGTGCACCCCCGCATTGAGATGTGTCTCTTTTCTGATATCTGAAGCATGATGTGAATGCCTGATGACATTTTGTTTAGGAGAACAAAAGTAGCAGTAATTAGCACTGTAGAGACATGGCCCTGGACATTGGTAAATCAGTCCTGATCCTGACGGGTTCTGGGAAACAATAAAAGAGGTGACCATTATGTTTGGGGTCCAGAAACTCAACAGCCTTCCAGCTCTGATGTGCACACACACACACACACACACACACACACACACACTCACACACACACTCACACACAGAAAGAGGGACAGAGAGAGAGATAGAAGGAGAAAAGGGAGAGAGAAAGATACCAAGGGGGGGAGAGAGAGACAGAGACAGAGACAGAGAGAGAAAGTTACAAAGATAGAGATAGAACCAATGCATAGTCATGCATAGCTTAATGAGAGAGATAAGTTCTAAGAAATACCCCACCAGGAATTTCATCATCTGCGAATGTCAGTGAGTATACTTGTACAATCTAGGGTAGCTGCAAAACCTCTAGGCAATATGATTTTAGATTATTTGTCATGTATCATTCACTACAGCATTACACAATACACATGAAGCAGTGCCTGAGTGATATGGGCATATTACACCAACAGCCAAATATAAGCTCTCTAGGTTAGATAGTCTAGAAACTTCTCTTCCTAAGAAAAGAGGAAGAGAATCCTTCAAGTTGGTGAATCATTTTAATTTACAGATGTCTACTTAGTATTAACAAGGTGATTTCATTTTCCACAGAGGCTCTAACAATGATGTGGTCTGAAATATCAAATGATTTCGAATATCTCCTAATTGGACAACAATAGTATGCCTTTTGCATTGCTCTCATATAAGAAATCTGATGTTTTCAGCCTTAAATTATAATTAATTTGGCAGTAGCGTATATATTATCTCATGTCACATTTTATTCCTGTTAACTTGACTTAATAGCTCTTAGTACAAAAATATTTATTATTTCAGTGGTCCAAGCATCTAAACCTAGAATGACACTAGTGGAAAAGTGGTGTGAGCAGTTCTCAAATATCTTTGTGAAGATGCAGTCTCTGACTGATCAGGATGATTTGGGACTTCAGATTATGAACTGGTGATTAGATTCCATACAACATCAAACTTTGTATCTGCAAACAGCACTGAATAATAAGGGTAAAGACAAATTAAAATTATTATTCTGGATATAAAGAATTTTATAATTAATTCTTTCTTCTACATATTTTCTCATCTTTGTTTTACTGTATTGTTTGAAATCAGAAAAGAGATGTACTAACTTGACAATTCTATCAACTTCTCAAATGAAATTTTTGCATCTCATTTTGTATTATGCTGCATTATAGCCTAAATCTTCACCTTCGGTCTTAAATTGATCTGACACATCTTGGCCCAACACCAAAGTATTCTGGTGAATTATTTAAGGATATAGAAGTAAAAGATTTTGAATGGTTTAGCTAGGATAGATACTTCCTCCAGAAACACACAAATTTGATAATAGCAGATCTGTTCCCTATGGAATATTCTAGAATACTACAAAAGACACTGCCATGTCTTTCTTTTATCCTATGGCTTGTGGAAGTAAATGAAGGCTTTTCTGCCTTATACAGTCACCAGGTTCTCATATACTGTTGATTTCCTCTTGTACCATTGCGAATTGTGTTGCTTCTAGTAGTGACAACTATTGAGAAAACCAAAGATCTTTTTTTTTCTTTAAACTTTTTTCTATTTGAGGCACGATGACAGCTGCCATGGGAATAGGGAACGATAGAGCAATTTTTCAGAGTCCATCAAATGAAGGTACATTCAATGCTGTAACTTAATAAAAGTTGCTTCACTGTGACACGTGTCAGAGTCTTTGGTGATGCAAGTGTGGAAGGCTCTTTTCTGAAAGATTGATGTCTCCAGTCTGGATTTGAGTGGAAGGGACATGACCTTGGCTTTGAACTTACAAAAGGTTATTCCCTGTAATAAAATTCAGTCAGCATAAAGAGGTTTTTAGATCAGGAAGGCGACTGAGTAAACAACAGCACAAAGATTCTCTCTGAGAGGTATTAACACATCATCACCAACAGAGATAGCTGTATTTTATTGAAAATCTTCAGCTAATAACATGGGTGTTTTTGGAAATTGCCTGTGTATTTTAAATCAAATTAATATACTATACATTAAAACTCAGAAAGGAACTTGACAGTTGTTGCCATAATGAAACAATAAGTGTATGAGGACAAGGGAAATGATGCATGCAGGAAAAGATAGATATCCTGATTTATGCATCGTACCATCTATACATGTATGAAACATCAATGATACTCCATTAATCTGTGTAATTTTTAATTTGTATTTATTAATACAAATAAATACAAGATGACAGGGGAAAATTAAGAAAAAGGAAATTATTAGCCATTTGTTTATCTAAACACCTTTATGAATTACAGTTCTTATACCATACCTTACTACATTGACTTTAGTACATTAACACATTAGTATATTAATACAATAACGTGATACATTCATAGGGTTGGAGAAGCAACATCCAAATCAGTTTTAGGATGTACTCATCATCTCCTAAGGAAACAGCATACCTAAGAATATCCACTCGTTTTCCTCAGTTTTCCTTTAGTCCTAGGCGAACTTGGAAATCCTGGCTGGCTCTCTGGACTCACCTGTTATGGATATTTCATGTAAACAGATTGTATGATAGGCCGTGTTTGGTGATTTGCCTCTTCTAGTTTCCTGTTTCTTAAAGATGCATTTCTTTGTAGATTCTGGTAACAATCTTACATATTACATATTCCACATTTTATTTATGTATTCGTCACATGATGGACATTCAATTCAGAGTTTAACTCTGAAATAATGAACATATAGGGCTGGGATTGTAGCTCACTGGTTGAATGCTTTCCTAGTGTGCACAAGGCCAGAAGTTCAATCCCCAGTACCATACAAAAAGAACATATAAACAAAGTTTAATAAAAACGCTTCTTATTGTATACTTTTACATATCTACAACAAAAACCTGTGTGCCCTATTTTTTAATCTCTTTAAAGTATCTTAAAACTTTAGTCGTTCATTGCAATTTCAATAGTGGTATCATCCCCAAGATTAAAAGCGTAAATACCAGGCAGGGAGATAATGTTTATTCTATGAAACGTGAAATCAAAAAAGTGTCTTCTCCACTTACTAAGAGCAAGATATGCAGCTTTATACAGGGATGGTGTTTACAAAGTTGTTGAGTTAGCACGACAGCAAAGAATCTAATTCCAGCTCAGCTTCTTGAAAGTTTAAAGTATTTGCATGGCAGGATGGAAAATTCTGGGTAAGCTTTGTCAACCAGTCTGTAAAACTAAATTATTTCAGATAGAAAAAAGGAATCAATCTTCTGTTTTCTCATTTCTGAAAGTACCAAGTGACATAATAAAATTTAGAGTGCAACCATACTGAGATTAGATCTTTACTGTGTGTCATTGAATATGAGTGCTTGGATCAGAGCACCTATTAGAGAGGAGGCTGCATCAATGCACTGGGGATGGTGATGTTATTCACGCAGTGTGCACCTTGGAAAGCCATGCAGATTGCATTTGATTACTACTCCTGTGTGTTGAGGCCTCGTCAGTATTCTGTGGGGACTGACTTTTCTCTTTCCAATTGAAAACAGGTTAGCGGAAGGATGTAAACATGTTAGTGCTGCACAAAGAAAAAAGAAAAGATCTCCATTAAAAAATATCTTATTCTCATATAAAAATACCAACTGGTTGCAAGTTACTTATGTTGCCATAAAACTGTTATTCAGTGCCTAACAATTTTAAGTTTTTATGTCATAGTGGGTGACATCAGTGTTTCACATAGTGAGTTCTTAAATATCAAAGATCAAGTATTTTACTTATATGCAGATTACTGAAATCCCTGCCTTGTACACTATATATTTGTACAGTGTTGTGGTACATAAAGCACTAAGGTACAGTAGTATCATATTTTGTAGAATCTCCTAACTACTACTTTCTTTGGCTTTCATCCTGTAAAGGTAAAGGTTTGTCATTTAATGTTAGTACCAACTAAGATGTGATCTTAAATCCTGTTGGCATCAAATACTGGCTGAGAGTGTTGAGCCAGATGACTGTGCCAGTTACATGGAGAGATCTTGGGAAACCAACCTACTATAACTCAGTCCCCCTGCCACAAGGTTCAAAGCACAAACCCATGCGAGCATATAGAGCTGTGTGAAGTCAGGCACTCACTCTGCTCTCACGCAAAGTGCAGCTCCACATAGACCTCTGCTGTATAAGGGAGGGTTCTCATCATATACAGGTCAGCTAAAACTGAATCAGGTGTATACAGCTACTTTCTCTTAGTTGAATGAGAAGAAAGGTTTGTACTTATATTGTTTAGACAACATATCCTGTCTGCATCTTTTCCTCCGAATAACCACTACAAAGATAACATGCAATGTATTATTTATTGTGACCTACTAACCTTTGTTTGAAACTGTTTCATTGCTATGTTATTTTCTCATTAAAATGAATTTAAAAAATGATTGTTCTGTTATCTACTTTTATCATCAAAAAATACCTGAATCAGTGTCAGCCCAAGACAAAAGCTTATGGTATCAAGTGCATATTTTAAAATTTATATATTGTTTTTTAATATCCTTCTGGAGAATTTCCCTTCACTCCATTACCCATCCCATGCATTTTTCACTCTTCCATAGTTGGCTTTTTTCCAAATTTTCAGTTCCCCATCTCAACATATTCTTTGTAAGCACCTATAAATCCATTTCAAGTTTGTGGAGTTAAAAAAGTACATAATGTTAATTAATATTTCTATTGTATATCAGGTGGTTTTTACCCAAATCTTATGGCAAATTTAAAGATTATTTTCACTATGCCAAAAAATTTTGTTGGAGAAATAGAAGAGCAACAAGGCCAGCCAACATTTTGGCCCTAGCCTTTCAAGGTCAGTGAAGACTCAGGACATAGGAGAACCTGTACTGCAATATCATGAGACTCAGGTGAGCTGATCAGAAAACAAATATAAAAATAATACTCATTACTTACCTTGATGAATATTAAGCATTAAAATAGAGAAGATAAGCAAGGAAATAATTTTATAAGAGCAGCCACTTATGAAACAATTTGCTTTATATGCAATTAGGAAGAAGAAAAGAAAACAAGAATACATTAGACTATCAGGAAATTTCATTTAACAAAAACATAAAAGTATGGTAAATATTCATTACTTTCTTTAAACTGTAATTGGAGCAGTTTTCATAGTCTATTGTGATTGTTGTACCTTTATATTTTGTACACATTTTTCTTTTATGATTTTTCAATGCAACCTAACCTACACTGAAGTGATTTTCCTGCATCAGCCTTCCAAGACACTAGCACTATGAGGGCTGGCCAGGTAGCTCAGAGGACTAAAGCTCCTGCTTCAGGAGAGCACAGTGGCTGGGGTTCGATCACTGGGCCTGCCATGCTGGCCTCGCCCCCAGGGCATGCTGAGTCGGCATGGTGGCATGCACCTGTAATCTCAGCTCTTGGGAGGCTGAAAACAGGTGAATCACTACAAGTCTGATCTATGTAGTGACACCCTGTAGACCCTCTTCAAATTAAAACAAGAAAAAGAAAACAAACTAGTACTGTGGATACACATCATCACAGTCCTGGCACCTTTATATTTTGGTAGAAAAAAAAGTTAATTTCCTCTGGAGTTTTTCTTTTTAAATATGTGCTAAATACATACACATGGAGACTGTAGGGAAATGGAAAAGGAGATCTGATCATTTTTTAGGAAAACTGGAACTCTTGACTTTGAAATCTCACCAGAGGTAGAATAAGGAAAATCAGGAGCAATGAAGACCCTCTCAGTTGCTAACTTGTGCCATTGCTGTACAATTTTCTGGGATATGGATTTAAATTTTAATTTCCAGTGTTGACTTTCTTCATGACTTCAGACATGGGATAACTCCTCTGGATCTTGGCTACTCTCTCAGAACTTGTAAAAGACAGACTGGATCATTTTGAGATTTGGTCTGATTCTGGCATTACTAAAGGTGAGGTGAGGCCCAGCCATTTGGGTGCAGAGTGGTTGCAGACCTTCCAAGACAGTGTGAGAAGCAGGCATCTCTGCCACATGATGTCGGAACACACTTGACGTCATTCTGGTCATTACAAGTCTCTTGGCACCATTTGCGGCCAAGGCTGTGACCTCAGGTGCCTCAGCTCTGTTTGGTCATTCTATCATCTGAGTTCTCTGAGTTTCAGTTGGCTGCACCATCCTCTTTTCTGTTTGCTGTCCTGCCTTTTACTTTTGAGGGCTGGCATTGAATAGACGGGAAGACATGGCTGTTCTTTTCTCCTAGTGGCTGTGTGTGAATGTCTATAAAGATTATTTTATCTGAGGTGAGAAATAGTGTCAAGGAGACAGGATGTTCTTACTGCCTGCTCCATCCCTGCAGTAATGTGGATTCTGAATGCTGTCTTCATCTGTAAAATGCCTGTTTAATAACAAGAGCTGAGTTTGAGTATTGCACATGTCCTTTCTACTCTTATACTTGAATACTGCTTCAAGTCCAATGACCTGCCCATTGTTAAAAGATCATCTTGCCAGTGTGCTTTCCCAAAGGTTCCTTACCATGTAAAGCTTCAATAGCAGGGCGTTTATGTTGGTATTCCTGATAACATATTTTTCCCACAGTGCGATACTTTATCCTCCTCTTTACAGTTATCACTTAATTATTTCTAAAGCTAACTGTTTCTGATAAAGCAATTCATTGTGTTTTCTCCATTTCCAAATGCATGTCTTTTCCTTTTACCTCACTTTGGGTTACAGTTTTGGATTCTCTTTCATTTGATCAGAGTTTTTTTCTGTGTTTTTTATAAAACCATTAGTTTAAGTACAAGTTTGTTTCCTCACTGTCTGAGGTGGGCTCTCATTACACAAGGTCCTCTTGGTTCACCTACGAGGTGATTGCATCACGGTACAGTTCATCTGTTATTGGATTGGCCCTTTCTGCTAGAGATAGTGCTGTGGTCTGCTCTATTCCAAAATTTTGTGAAGAGAAGCCTCGTTCTTTCTTTTAGATCTCAAAATGAGGGCCTATAAAATGTAGTTCCTTCATATTTTTAAGTCAACAGTCCTGTTGTTTGAAAATTCAGTTTTGATTATATATCATGTAGCTTGCACAAGACAAGACTCTCAGCTATTTCATGCTACAGTGAAGGTTATTCATTGTCCTAAAAAGTGAACATAATGTATACTAGAGATCAAATTACCTCCAAATAAATGAACGTTAATTTAGTACAGATAATGATAAAATCATTCTACAATATGGAATTAATTCCATATAAGGTGGGACACATATAATTTCTGCCAAAATACTTTAAATGGAAAGTATGGTGGATTATTTAGAGATCTCCTTTATAATGAAGTTTCTGTTAAGGTGTGATTTGTGCATGCATAGCTTATGACCTCTTAAGAGCTTGTAACACTATTTCTTTCAGTATTAACTCTTTTTCTCCATATTTAATTTGTAACTTGTTCCCATCTTGAGTATAATAGTGACTTCTTCACTTGGGAGGCTGAATCAGGAAGATCTCTGTGAATTTGAAGCCAGTCTGGGTTACAAATTGAGTTCAAGCCATTCATTCTGCACTACATAGCAAAGCCTAATTCAAAATCAGAGGCAAAACTAGTCAATTATGGACCTTGAAATTTTGATAAAGTAGAGCATCTGTAATATAAATGTATGCATAGCTGACCACAGTGGCACATGTTTGTATCTCTCACTACTCAGTATTCTGAGGGAATAAGATTAGAAGTTTGCTCCAGGCAGAGCAATTTAATAAGGCTGTGTCTTAAAATAAAAAAGATGGTGGGTATAGTTCATTGATAAGAGTAGTTCAAAGATTTGGTTAGAATATCAATGCTAGCAAAAAATTTAAATAGATATTAGACATGTGTGAATTTATAATGCATGTGATTTACTATATATAAAAAATTGCAGTATGAGCTGGCAAGATAGCTCAGCAGACCTAGCACCTTCTTAGGACTGGGATTTGATTCCCTGTACCACATGCTGCAGCGGCCCCACCCATGGCCACGCTGAGCCGGCCACCAGGGCCAGAAGAGGTGGCGCACACCTGTAATCCCAGTGCTGGGCAGGCTGAAAAGAGGAGGATCACTAGGAGTCTGAGCTGTGTAGTGAGAACCTGTACCAAATACATTAAAAAAAGCAATAAAATAAATAAATAAAAATAGCATTATGCTAAAATAAGTTAACTGATCAGGAAATGAACAGAAAAGGAGACATGAATGTGTTGAAGGGATGCACCTTTTTAAAGAGACAAGCTGCTCCCTGTACAGGATAAGTTGGTCCTGTTCCATTATTCCAGTTATCTGTGATAACTGTCTTGCCTCCTGAGTAACTTGGGATAGCCACTGCCATGTGGTGGTGCGGGTATAGATAGCAAAGATGTCCATCCCAGCATCAGAGGAGGAGGCAACACCAGAAAAGTTTGTCCCTTGACACCTGCTGCTTTGATTTCAATCACTGTGGTTCCTTTTTTTTGTCTCTAATATAGATGAGCTGCTTACAGCTGACAAGGTTCTATCTGCAAATGGAGATCAGCCCAGGATCTCTACTTTTTAGATTTTCCTAATGCTTTGCTCATATCATCACACTTTTTTTTTTTCCTGGACCCAGAATCATTGGTTTCTGACATTACCAGTGTAAATTCGCATAGATCCTCTATTAAATCCACTGATTTGAGAGCAATTGGAGATTCCACGTCCAAGTTTGTTGCCATCTCACCAACATGTTTATGGCAATGTGTGCTAGGCTTAGTATTCAGCTGATAATAAAAGCCTGGTTCATGACTGCCAGCAAACTGCCCTGCCTAGTCAATGTTCTTCAGATAGTGAGTTTTTCAATTCCCTTATATATCTAGTCCTTCTTAAATACACTGACCTCAATTATTTATTGTGATTTAGTTCTTACAAATTAGTGCTATTCTATAAGTGCTATTGAACTTTTATTATGTGGAGAATATTTATTTAGAAAAAAATTTCATTGATAAATTTTTCATCAATAAAACCCACTTAAAAGGATGATTTTTATGACCAAGGATTATGATTTAGCCATAGAGTTACTCCATTCTGTACCATGTGAAATAATTTGAAAACTGCCATCTTCAAAATTGAAGAATAAAAGAATAAACTAGTCATACCTTTATCCGTGTAACTATATATTAAAGCTTTCTCAGTCTTTTAAGTTGTTTTTTAGTTATACTAGTATGTAACTGTGAGAAGTGTATCATCTTCCTAGACGATCCACTCAGGCAGACTGTTTCTACACACATAAATGACTAGAGATGTGGGAAGGTGACTGCTGAGCCCCAGAAAAGAACTTCCCACTAAATTTCCCTCTGTCACCTGTTAGAGACTTGAGCTGTTCATTGTGAAGCAATAGGGTGTCTCCAGATTCTGCCTTTTTCTTTGTTGACCAATAATGCGAAACACATTGTTGCCTTCCGGATGTTTTCTTTTTCCAGAGGGCATTGCAGAACAGAGATTAAAAAGCAAGTAGTTGAGACAGGAGGAGAAGAGCTGGGTGGATGGAGACGTATTTTGTTCAGTTTCATCTGGGAGAGTGAGGAATTCATTTCACAGACTAGATGAGAAAAAGGTTGTAAGACCAAATAGGGCATATTTCCCACCCCTGTGATCTCTCCATGCTGCTAACTTGGGAGATGACAAGGCATAGGGATCTGAGCTTGTACCAGTAAATTGTTTTTCTTAATCATCCCACTACCTAGATAATGTTGTGCTCTGCCCTATGCCTAGACACACATGTGAGACAATATGACTTAAATTGTGATGTCCATCTACTTTTTCAGCCATTGACTGTCTTATTCCATTAAACAGAAAATACTGACTCCTTCTTGACTCTTGTAATGAGGTGTCTGACCTTTTCTGATCCTTTATGTATTGTCTCTAGAAGGGAAGATTCATCAGATGAGTGGAATTATCTTCTCTATATTAATGGTCATCAATGCCCTAGAGAGCCTAATGCATGCAATTTAGCAAATTTAGACTCAAGTAAAAATCTGTCTTGATAGTCATAATGAGAGCTTATGTGATGTCTCTGAAATCTAGCAGAAATAAGCTGTGGCAGTGTTAGCTCTAGCATTTGATCTCATAAAACACAATTTCATTCTTACATGAGCTGAGAAATTAAAACTGGACCTGCATTAGAGGACTAGGAAAGGCCTCTAAACTGCTGCTTTGCTCTGTGCTGAAATGTGATAAAAGCCGGGTTGTGAGAACAATTGACTTATTCATTCACACTGGGCTTTTGTGCCTTCACATTGTATAACTGACATTCTAGTGACTGAGATACGTGTCCTGCTTATTACCAATTAATCTATTTAGATGGTTTTTTAAAGTAAGAAAAACTGGTATTTCCCATGATTCCAGGTAGTTTCTGTTAGATTTCTATATCCAGGTAACAAGAGAATTTTTTGTTTCAGGTTGGAATGCTGAAAGAAGGAGGGAAAATTAGGATATTAGCTATATCCTAAATCTTACATTTCTAAAATTTAGTTGTCAGAGTCTTCACAAACTAAAGGAAATAGAGTTTTAGTTGTTTTGTTTACTACAGAAATAACTGTGAGAAAAACAATGAAAGAATAAACGTATTCACTGTGAAACAATTTATAATTTAGAAATATAAGTTAACACCACGGTAAATATTCGTGGTAAATAATGTACTTAGGAAAGTTATTATGGCAGTGCTTATGCTGTTGCGATCAGAAAAGATGAGCCTTTATATTTTGATAGAGAAAAAGCTTTGCTTCCTGGCCTTGTGTTTTTTCATATTTGCCTAAATATACACAAATTCCTGATGAGAGAAAAATGAGAAGGAATGCTGCATTGCTAAGGAAAAGTGAGGGTTGTGGTCATTCATGGTTACCAGAGACGTTGACAGGGAACACTGTGGGAGACGAGTCCTGTCGTGATAACTGGCTTGTGCCAGACTAGACTTTGCTAGTCTGTAGGGCTTGAACACTGTTTCCATTGTTGATTTTCTCGGTGAACTTCAACATGTGCCCTTCACTTCTGTGGACTTTAGCTTCATGTTCAGAAATTGTAGAATACCGACTGGTCATCGTTAGCTTTTTTCCAGTTCCTGCATTCTGGAAAGCTGAGGTTCCTTCCCACTAGGGAAGGTGCCCTTTGTAAGACACTGTGTGGAAAAGACATCTAGGCCATTCGTCACTGATGGGAACACTGGATCCCTCAGATCCTCTCAATCCTCTTGGCGAGGATTTGCAGGGGAGGACTGGGGACCCAGGGGGCCTTAGCTTTGTTTAATCTTATCTAAATGTCCTCTGAAGTTTTCATTGGTTGCACTGTCCTCTTTTTGCTTACTGTTCTCTAACCTAGGAAGATGTTATTAAAAGCTATGCTTTTAAATTTTAGGAATTGCAGTAAAAAAGGGCAACACTTTATTTATTTATTTATTTATTTTTGAATTTTAGGGAAGGGTGTACAAGGGTGTTCGGGGTATCACTAGTAGATGAGACTCCTAGTGATCTGCCTGTTTACAGCCTCCCAAGAGCTAGGATTACAGGTCTCTGCCACCAAGCCCAGTCTCAATTGCTGTCTCAAGGAGCCCCGGCAAGGCAGGCATGGGGATCAAACACCTGGCCCCTGCATCTGCTTACAAGAGTTTTAATCTGCTGAGCTATTTGGCCAGCTGGACGACACTTTATTACTGTTGTTTATTTCTAAATATGTATTAAGAATTTAAAGCCAAGTGTGGTTGAGCCAATACTGAAGAGGCTGAGGTGGGAAGATTTCTGAGCATCTGAGGCCAGCCCAGGGCACATAGTGAGTTCAAGGGCTGTCTGAGCTATACAGTGAGATGGTCTCAAAAGAAAAAAAAATTGAGAGAGACAGAGAGAGAGACAGAGAGAGAGAGAGAGAGAGAGCACTTGATGAGGGTGAGTTTAGGCTTTGTGTCAAAATGTCTTTACGTATCTTATTAATTTAAATGAGAAATGTTTTTTTTAGGGAGAGGGAATATTCTAAAAATTTATTGTATCTTTGCAAGTAATGTGAACTCTGCATGCTTTTCCTTCTGTAAAATAACTTATCTGTATAATAACAAGAAATGAGTCTGAGTCTGGATATTCCTCTATGACTGCTTTAAAACATACTATCATTTCTTGAAAACAATGTAATTTTTTTCAGCGTATCATGGGTAAGAGCTTAATGTTCAAATGGTGCTCTTCCATACTAATATTACAGCTCCTTTTAAAAAAGATAATTTTGTCAGTGTATCTTGTGAGTTTGTTGTTCAGAAGATGCTCTTTCATACTGAACTTCCAAAACAATAAAAAATGGAGAGCCATTTCAAACTAGTTACATATCTATATGTCAACCAAGAAGAGATATATATTTTAGGTGATCAGTATGCTCATATTACCCTAATTTAATCCTTTAAAAAATGCATAAATGTAGAGTGACATCACATCTCACCCCATAAATTTGTACAATTATGTGTCAAATAAAAATAAAATTGAGGAAAACAGAGTCTGTTTATCAGTGCCTTTCCATACTGTCTAATAAGCTAGCTCCACTTTTAAATCTTCCCTTATGTTTGCTAGAAGCTGTCTCTTTATGATGTAACAGTTCGTGTTTTTTTTCTCGTTCCCAATATGTCTCTTCCTAGTATATCTCCTGTCTTCTAAGTTTCAGGTTTTAGCTTTCGTTTATTATTTTTTTAAGAGAATGCAAAATATTAAAAAAAAAAAAAAACTAGAAACAACATGGAATTTCACTAAACAAAATCATAGCATTTCAGCAGTGGTTGTAGTATTACATAATGTCTTCAAATCAGTTGTTTACATTAGCAGATATATGCATGGAAAATTAATTTAAGAAGTTATAAAAAATTATAAAGAAAAAACTGTAAGCATTAACTGTTCCTTTCAGTAGACTAGCAGAAATCATCAGTGCAATTATCCAGGCTATCATTCACCCTTGCTTCTTTCTCCCTTTTGTCCTTTCTTAACTTTCTTTTATTTGATCCTACGACTTCCTTATGGCCCTGATGACAATAACCACTGTACTTTCAAGCCACTTTCTTTTTTTTTTTTTCATTTATTTTTATTTTACTAAAATACAAATGTCAATCAGACAGTTTCAAAACACCTTAACCATACGGAGTCCATGAATTAATACATTACAAACTGTTTTCATAACGTTTTGGTATTGTACAAGGTGCATATATGATATTATATTTACAGGTTTTTTTATAGCTGAATTATATCAAAAATTCAATAATTATTTACCTAGTGGATGACCATAGCACTAAAAGCTGACATAATAACCTGTCCAACCACCATTAGTGCAGATCTTGCCTATCATAGAATTATGTAGAAGCCCAGCATTATCTATCCCAACTGTACTGTCTATACACACACATCATGATTTTTTCTTTCTACAACCCTTCCTTTGTCTACACCTGTCAAAAGTGGGCACTCCATTGACATTCAACTACTTTAGGTGCTTGAACTCGACACCACAATCCAACACAGTCCAGCATTCTGCAACCATAGGGAGTTATTCAAAGAAATTGT
>PVKA01015248.1:0-23410 GCA_004027165.1 Ctenomys sociabilis
TTATCTCTGGCTTTTTTATAACTTTTCTTGAGGTCCTATTTCTTAAGACCACTTGGACCCATTCCTTGTACCTATCTACTGTATTTCCCAACTCTCATTGTGAACACCAGGAAACCTCACCCTTATAACCTCTGCTTTCAGGAAACATATGGGGCTCCTCTACCCTTTTCTTCTAAGTTGGATTAGACAACCTTCCTGTCTTTTTTTCTTCTAGGGGAAATTTGGGTAATTTAGAAGCACTTGTCTGGGGGCTGAATGAGGCAGGCAACATCAGGAGGAGTCCAACATCAGTTGGACTCCAACATCAGTTGGAGTCAAAAGAAAAACTCTATCCTTGCATTAAGAAGTTTCTCAATTTTTCCCCCTTACATGCTGGGGAAAAAAGCCTTAAACTCTACCATATTAAATGAAGTACTGTAATTATCAAAGTATTTATTAGTGTGATAAATAGGACAGACGTTGTTTCTCTTATTTTTTACATAATTTCATTGAGAAACAGCAATGAGACAGTTTCAAGGACAGTTTTAATAACTAATATATTGCATATTGTTGTCTTAGTGGTTATTCACTGTATAAGATGCAGACATGATATCCCATCCAAATGCTATTAGAACAAATCTTTCTATTCATTGAATAAGAGAATGTAGCTGTATATCTATCCTAACTATTTTGAATATACAGATACAAAAGAGTTGTTCATTAGTATCCCCATTTTTTTGGTTTAGTTTTGTCATTTAAATATTATCAGACATTGTTTCTCAAGTAGCAACATAGAGCTGCCATGACATCTCTCTGATCATTAAGGAATCATATTAGATCCTAAGAGAAATAAAAAGAGAAAAGAAAAAAAAAAGAGAAAAGATTTTAATCTCCAGCATGACATACAGGCCCTGCCCCAGGGGTACACCAAGGTATGGTGAGACCGGGTATGGTGGCACACTCCTATAATCATAGCACTTGGGAAGCTGAAAACAGGAGGATTTCAGGACTCTTGAAACTTGGAATCCATCTGTATAGTAGGACCCTGCAGACCTTGCACTAAACACATAAGACCAGAGAAGACAAGACAAGAGAAGATAGGTAAGATGATGCACCAGAGCCACTCAGTTTGCCAGACCTGCTGGTAGTGCAATTTGAGTCTGAAGGGGACCTTTTTTTGAGAATTCCACCGGTCTCCTTCTTTCTATAGAGGAGGCCCTGAAAAAGACCCCAGAACAAAGCTTTCTTCCCACAAGTCCCATAACAAACCACGGGAACACCCAGAATTATCCATCAACAGAGAAATGGATAAAGAAAATATATGTTTACATAATGGAGTATTATTCAGTTATGAAAAAGATAAGTTTGAGATGCAACTACCCACAGCAGCCTCCCCATCAGGCTATATCCTTAAAAAGCGGGAAAATTTGATCCTGATAATCTAAAAACCAAACAACAACAACAAAATTTTGTCTTCTTTTACAATACTTTTTGGGTCCAATATGAAGAAGAAATGGTGAGAGGTGGGTACAGAAAGACAATCTATATTTTAAAAAAATAATAATATATTTATTGGGTGAAAGAAAGCTTCTGTCTGAGAGAGGGACAGAAGGGATCTGAGCAGATTGTCAAAGAATCTGTCTTTTCTAGGAACCTATATAAAAGAATACAATAAGCGCCTGCCTGACATGTGCAAGGTCCAGATTTTGATCCTCGGTACCAAAAAAAAAAAATAAAATAAAAAAAATACAAAATAGCTATAATAAAAAATTTGGAAATGATACCTAATTTCACTTAACAAAAATATGAAATTGACAGTATTTGTTGTATAGCGCAGTTTTTTCTTCATCTTATTTGTTTAGATTACTAGGTATAAGCATGCAAAGTGGGAAAAAGAAAAAAAATAAAAAGAAAATAATTAAGCATTACCTATACCTTTCCATAGATCAGCAAAATCCACAGTACATTTATCCAACCCATTCTGCTTGCATACATAAATATGTCTTGGCCCACCTCCCTCTCCTGTCTTTATCATCTCAGTAATCCTTCCTTGTGAACAGATGCATTCCCTTTTCACAGTACTTACTCTATTGTACTTTTCAGATTTTATTTAGTCCTTCAAGTTCTAACACTAGTGAAACAATATGATGTTTGCACATGCAGGTCTAATATATTCCATTAATTTCCTCATGATTCTCCAGCTGATTTTGACCATTGTAGGACACACTCTGCATGGAGTTTATTACTTTGAATTTCTATTCAAAGCCATTGTCAGATAACCAACAATGCAAAGAATATTTTAGGCCAATTTTCAGAAAATCCTGGTAGATTTGCTGAAGGATTTCAAATTGTGATTTTTTTTTAACCTATAATGGTGATATGTCCATTTGACCTACCCAGATGAACAGAAAAACATCCTACAAGAGGCTAAGAGATGTGCAGCTAAACACTATACTACAGAAAGGGATAGAAATCACCCTGGATAAGTACTTGTCGCTCCAGTAGACCATACTGGGTCTTAACACGAGGGAAGGGCTAACCACGACTTTCACTCTTTCAGGAAAACAATTATGTGCATCAAATGAAACCTAGTGTTCCATTCCATTTCTGAGGAATCTCCATGCTATGTCTGCATTTGTGCCAACTCGTCCTCCCACCAAAAATGAAAGAGGGTTATGTTTTTCCCTCATTTGTTACTGATTTCTTGACAACCCTTCTATCTGATTGAGATATAATCTGAGTGTCATTTCTATCTGCATTTCTTTAATGATCCATGATGTTGAACATCTTTTAATTTATTAGCAATTTGTAATTGTTTACCTGACAAGAGTTTGTTATCATATGAACATTTTTAATTGGTTCTTCAAATTTTGGGGGAGACCTGACTTTTTGAGTTCTTTATATTTTATAGCTATTAGTCCTCTGAGAAGTAGTTGGAAAATTTTTTTCTCCATTTTCAGGTTTTTTTTCCAGTCTGTTTGTCAGTTCCTTTATAGTGCCAAAGCTTTTCACTTTTATGTGATCCCATTTGTTGGTGCTTGGTAACATTATGTGAACAACTGATATTATTCATAAAGTATTTGTTTAAACCTATGTCTTACAGAATTTGACCTATTCCATCTTCCCATAAACTAAGTGATTCCATTTTAATATTAAGATCTTTGATCCATTTCAATTTTACTTTCATGCATGATAATAGATGTGAAGATAAGTTCAGTTTTCAGTATGTGGAAAGCCACATTTCCCATCATCACTTATTAAAGGGGCATCTTTCCTCCAAAGAAGGTACTGAGCCCCTTAGTCTAAAGTAAGGCAGTTAATTGTGCTGGAAATCATTTCCAAATATTCTATTCTGTTCTGTTGATCCACAAGCCTGACTTTTTCCCAGTTCCATTCTAGTTTCTGCCTGTGGCTTTGTAGTATAACCTGAAATCCAGGATTGTGGTGTGCCCTGCCTTGACCTTCTTGGTGAAAGTTGCTTTCGCTATGCTTGATCTCTTCTAACATCATGTGAATTACAGGGTTTGTTCCCTCTGGATCTGTGAAGAAAGCTATTAGTAACAGGTGAAAGATTTATATGATCTGAAGAGAAACCAGAGTATGAAGAAAGCTATTAGTATTTTGACTGTGCTTCCATTAAATTTGTTAAATCCTAGTTTGGGCAGTGTGGTCATCCTCACTATATTCATGCTGTTTATGCAGGGACAGGGAACATTGTTGCATTTTATGACATCATCTTCTGTCTTCTTTTTTAGAATATTAGAGTTTTCACTGTAGAGATTTTTCAGTTCTATGATTAGACTAATTCCCAAATGTTTTATTTTCTTATTGCTATTGATAAATATATTGTTTGCCTAACTTCTCTCTTGGTGAGCCTGTTATTAGTGTATAGGAACGCTATTGATTTTGTCTAATTTTTAATACCAGAAATCAAATTCAGGGCCCCATGCTTGCCAGGAAGATACTGTGCTGTGAGTGATATCCCTGAGCCCAGATATTGGCTTTTGACTGTTAATTTTTGGCCTAATAGGTGATTGTGCTTGCTTATTGATTCCAGAAGTCTTGGTTGGCATCTTTCATGTAGCTTATCATATCATCACAAATAATGACAATATATCTTCTTCCTTTTCTATACTATTCTAATCTTTTTATTTATCTCACTTGTCTAATTTCTCTGGCTAATGTTTCCAGAATTATATTGAACAGGAGTAGTGATAGTGGGCTTCCTTGTCTTGATCCTGGTTTTGCAGAGAAAGCTTTTAGTTTTTCTTCCTATAGTGTGATGTTGGCTGTTGGCTTATTATAGATGATTTTCACCATATTAAAGTAGGGAGGATCTAATGCAGATGCTCCTCAAATTTTTTTGAAAAATAAAAATATACCAGTATTCCCATTGACTCCTGGAAGCAAGCAGTACCCTTGCTTGTATCAAACACAGGATAAAAGCCAACCAAAAAAGAGAATCACCAACTAATCTTTTCCATGGACATAGATGCAAAGATCCTCAACAAGACACTGGCAAATAAAATATAGCAAATAATTTATTTGATTAGACACTACAATCAAATAAAATTCATCCCACCTACAGACACAGAAATGGTTCAATATACACAAATCAATAAATGCATTAACATACCTTTTTTTTTTTTTTTGTCTAGACCTGTCAAAGATGAGCACTCCATTGCCATTAAACCAATTTAGGTGCCAGAACTTGGTGACATAATCCAACACAGTCCAGCATTCCACAGTAACAGTGAGTTATCTGAAGAAGTTGTTGACTGTAGCCATTTACAACACCACTTATTATTATGGCCCCACATCATGTACCTCATTTTTATACTTTTCTGCTGGATGGTTAAGATCAAGCCCTATATACCAAAAGATGTAGCTTTTGTTTCTTTTGAGGTCAGAAAAAAAGGGTGCACAAGGGATGAATTGTGATGTGTATGTATGAACAGTACAGTTGGGCTGGATATGCCGTGCTTCTGCATAATTCTGTGAGAAGCGGGATTTGCGCTGGTTGTGGTTGGACAAGATATTATGTCGACTTCCAGTGCTATGGTAACCACTAGGAAGATAACAAGGTACAAAGTATTAATTTTTGAATCTGTCATATAATTCAGCTATAAAAAGTAAAATAAGTATATAGCTAAGAAAAGTAAAAATAAATAAATGCATTAACAGAAGCAAAATCGAAAAACACATAGTCATCTCAACAGAACCCCAAAAAGTAATTGATAAGAGCCAACATCCACTCATGATAAAAATCATAAACGGAATTGGGATTTCTATTTTTAATTAGATTCGCAATATGGGTTATCTTTCTGGGGCTGTTTTTTTTAGGATTTCAATAATTGATCTAATATTCCTCTTTGCCGTATTTTCTTCTCCACAGGAGTCCTGGAGATACACTTCAGAAAATGTCTTAAAAGTGATAACATGGAAAAGTAATGTTTCTAATTGCTGGATCCGCCATGGTCCATCTTTAAAGATAAAACAATAAATATTTTGATCTGCTCTTTCTCATATTTTGGATATGTATTCTTGTCATAATTTAAGGTCTTGTAAGGGAAATAGTACAAGGCAGGACACATTTCTTTTTCAGTACTAGGGATTGAATTCAGGACCCTGCGCTTGCCAGGCAAGCACTTATTCTACTGAGCTATCTCTGTGGCCTTGGGCACCAATTTTGTAAACTTATTTATAACAGTCATCAGAAGACTCACACATTAGAAAGAAGACTTTCTAATGAAGATAGAAAGTCTGTGCCAGTAAGATGAAGGACCTATGCTAGCAAGGGTGAGGGATCTGAACTATAGTCAGTACACAATGCCCAAGGTAAAAACCAGAGTTTCCCCAAAAGTATCACAGCCATCCTCAGCAACAGAAAGGTCCCTGGTTCTTATCAGCAATGCCAATATGATGAGCTTCTCCAGCAGACTGCATAGTGCACCGTGCTCCCTTCCAGAGCTGGAAAGCAATGATCCAAGCAAGGATAGGAGCTCTCTGAAAAGAAGCGCAGCCTCCCTAGGTGGCAATGAGGTCCCAACCCCCTCCTCAGATAAGAACAACCAAGTTCACCAGAAAAGCCAGCATGACAAGGTCCCAAAGAAGACCAGCAGCTCCCAACAGATCTCCAACAGCTTCTACCAGCTCCCAACAGCCTCTCTCCTCCCCAGTTATGCTTCTTATGTTGCTGGTGCAAGCGGCATGCAAGTGCAGTTCAGCTGTGTATTATAAGCTGAGCACCAGCTGGCAATCCACCAGAATTATTAACCCAATATTAAAGTTTATAGAGGCTTCGGAAAATGTTTCAGGTTACAACCCATCACTCTCCTGAAAAATTCACCAAGCTTTCTCCCATTGAATAATCAGCTAAACAATCCCTCACATATAAACCTAAAGTCCTTTCTCATCATCTTATCAGTCTGTCTTTTTTGTTCAGCTCTCCCAGTGACCTAGAATATCCCAAGTTATTTGGAAAGCACAGAATCCTCAAAAAACAGTGCCTAGCCCTTTCAGCTGGAAGTAGAAATGTAAAGACCGAGACCTCTACACCCTCAGCATCCTATAAAGAATTATGGGCCTCAAGACATTTGGAAGGAACCAACCAGGAGATTAGACGGTAGTCATGTGGCTGGGCAAGTGACTGTGACCTATTAATCATTAAGATTTCAGAGCACAAGAACAGGAAAAACAATTTCTATTCCTTGAACCTGGGACCAATCAGAAACTGCTGTCTTTAACTATTCTGGTGAAAAATCAAGCAGATTTTTGATAGATGGTCTGGTCTGACATCAACGTGAAGAACAGGAAGTACAAAGACGTCCACCATTAACCTCGTGGCCACCATTCAAGTGCCCTTGCAATGTGCCACTCTCACTCTGTACAATATACTTCTTGTTCCACATTTACTACATATAAAACCTCACTACCTATTTTGTGCAGGCCATCAAGAACCTGGATAGAGTCCTTAGAAAGAGTTGAGTGCAACTCATAACCAAGCAACTAAAGGAAAGTTGCAAGTCGAGGCTGGCACTGGAAGATGAGTGATATGTGTCACATGTGCTCAGATTCCAAGACCCAGGGATCATACAGAGTCATCCTCTACAGGGGATCAAATGTGCAATCCTGTCATCCACCAGGAAGACAGAGAACCACAGGGCTTCAGAGAATGTCCCACAGGACCTCTAGGCCTGCACACTCATACCTTGGTGGGAAGTGAGCTTAGCATGGCTGTTGTATGAACTCGTAATAATCGCTATTGGCTCATAGAACATCAGGCTGACCCCTTCATTCTTGGCGGGCTTTGGACCATATTCTGCAGCAGTGTGCTAGTAGGAAGGCAAGCTATACACTTAGATAAGGAGCACGCAACATCTCATTCAGAAAAATATCTGCACACTTTGGCCAAGTAGGCAGCCAAGTCTTCTACAATAAAAATGCATCAATAATATTTTGTGCCCAAAACTTTGTAATTGTTTTTCTCTATGTAGATATGCATTCATGGGAAAATGGACAACCAGCAGAAAGAAAAAAAGCAATAAAAACAAAGAATAACATTTATGGTAAAGGGAAAAGAAGAGATTAAGTACAGTATAGCAATAAATATGTGCTGTTTGGGTTCCATGTGTGTATGTATGTGTGTGACCACAGTAGAAAGAAGTATATTTCAAATACAAGCAGTATTCCTACTCCTAAACCATCTGCAATTTCAGTTACATGCCTCCAAACACATAAAAAATCTGAATCGAATTCTACTCATGGGACACAAATAAACAAATACAAAATTTCCTCATCTTCCAAAAGTATATTATCCTAGTTGATATATATGATAGAATTTACTGAACAGTGAATATCCCAGGAAACTGAAGTAGACAATCATACCCTGAAAATGTTTTGAGCCAAGTTAACAGTTCCTGAGCCCCTCTGTTATGTATGTTGTTTGTGTAGGCTTTGCTTTGTTTACCAACCTAGATGGCAGAATTTTCTAGCAAATTTAAATTCTCTTTGTCATTGGGATCAATAGTTACCTTTACATCCTCTTTGTCTTCCTTAGAAACAGGATCCTAAGCATATTATTACCAAAAGTAAAGACTGTACTTCGCATACAGAGAATACTTTGGTGAGACCCTCTGATTAGAGTCTGATGAGTGACAGGGATTTTCATACAGGCTCTTTATGTAGGAGGTAGTGTAGGACCATTTGTTCAATATTTTACATTCCTGGCATTGTCCCAAAGTGCAGCTGCATTGGAATTCCTGCTCCAATTCTTAACTATAAGGTAACATCTGAAATTGAAGCAACACCAGGAAAAGATGTGCATCTTTGGATCTGTCTGCAGGGCCTAAGGTAGTTCTAGCAAAAAGAAGATGGAAACTTCAGCTTGCCTCTTCCCATGGAGCAGTTTGTTGAACTGGCTGAGAGAAGCACTGTCAGGTCCAATCTGGAAGTAGCACAGACAGATGTTATGAAGCAGAGTTCAAGAAGTGCATATTTATGGAAAATAGACTGGATGCACTCTCAAGATCCCACAGCCTGACATGTGAAAGCATGCTTATGTGATGTCGAAGTGTCATCAAGAAAGATGTCTTAAGTGCACCATCCATCAGAGAGTGTCCATCAAGTCTACCAGATTAACACTGGGCTAGACTGAAGTGAAAACCACCTATACATGCCTGCAACGCAGAGGGGCAGTGTGCAGTTACTGCTTTCGTTAGGTTGGACACCTGTTGAATGTACGTGAATCTTTAGAATCAGAGGAATCTATAGAATCAGTGGAATGATGCAGACTATTAATTAGGTCTAAACTTACAGGGTTTCTTTTTCACTTTCTGACTCAGGACATTCTAGATTGAGTTTCCTGAAGATGAGCTATTAAAGCCATTGGTAACTCCTAGTCTGTCCTAAAGCTGTAGTTTCCCAAAAGGTATAATTTTAAAATTATGACCTCTCTTGCCTACCTTCTATCCATCTAAATTAGTTCCATCCCATGTCTATCAGCTATATTAATCCTGACCTATTTCTTTGCCTTGCTTTGTTTTGCTTTGCTTTTGTATTTGGCACAGGATCTCACTGCGCAGCTCGGACTCGTTATTCTCCTCCCCAGTGCTGGGATTACAAGCATGCGCCACCACGTCCAGGCTCAGTTGGCAGTTCAGCATGCCCTGGGGGAGGGCCCTGCTCAGCATGTGGTGCTGGGGATGAAACCCCGGTGCCAAACAGGTGCTTAGTGCTTTGAGCTATCTCACCAGCCCTAGTCCAGGGCTATTTTCGAAATCTTTTTCTGTGAGGAAGCTACACTAGTAATTAAAGCACTCAGATTATGTTCACAGATGATGGATGTAATTCATAACTATTTTATTTCTAAGTGCATGGAATTTTCAACTTCCCTTCCCCTGTCACTTAGCAGAAATCGGGGATAAATATTCCTCTCTGTTCCTCATAGCGATCACCTAAGCGATCATTAAAGTTACTCTCCCTTCTCTGTTACTCCAGTACTTCCGTAGTCTCTCACAACTTCACCATTCCCATGACCTGTCTTGCCTGGGTCTCTGTCATCTCCTGCTGCACTGATGTAACACTTTCCTTTCCTACTACTTTTCCTGGTCCTACGTTCTTAATCTCAGTGAATATATCTTAAAACAGTTTTCCATATCTGTACCTATAAAAGTTTTTATAATTCTGCTTGAGGTGACATATATTCTGTGAAAACCTTTAGTTGACTTCTGGTTATCTGTCATACCACATCTAGTTTTGTGCATGCAGATGGAGCTGTATCTGTAAGCTGGTCCCCATGCACTTGCTCCTCTTCCTCCCACAGAATGGTTCCTCTGTGCTTCCACTCTGGTGATTCAGAGCACTTTCATGTCCCCAGTGTGCCACACTCTTTCCTGTGTCACTACCCTTCCACAGACTGTGCACTGGAGTGCTAATGCTCTCTTCAATCCTGTACAACTGACATACCTCCCTCAGTAAAAAAAAAACCCTCACAGGTCCCTGCTGCACAGCATCCCATGCTGTGCTCCTCCTTGTCTGCTCCCTGGCACCTTGTGCAGGTCACCATCACCACACTTATGGTGGCTACATGCTTCTGTGAGTAACGTAGCAGGTATCTCAGCCACATCACTTCTGTGCCTCACTGCCTCACCCTCTGCCTCACATATAATAGATACCCAGTATGCTTAATAAGGGCCTCCATCCTCTCTCCTCATGGCATAATTGTATCAGTTTACCAATTTGTCTCAAGTGTGCAGGGACCTCAGATCATTTCAGGATGAGACAGATGGTCCCAGAAGTTCAAGCTAACTCCTTGCTAGCTGTTGAGAAGCCCTTTGAGAGTGAAGTATCTGAGCACAGTGACTGACTCCAGCACCCTTGCTTTTAACCTGGTCTTCGATCTACTGCTTAGCAGAAGTTGGGCTCTACACATTTTTTGACTCAATCTCCCCATAAACAGTCTATCCTTCCTTTCAAAAGAAAAGGACAAATCAGTTGACATCATACTGATACTATGTCATTTTGAACATTAATATTGAATAGATATGCCTTGTACCTAATGTTCAACACTTTATCCAAAAGATAAACTATGCTTATAGAAATACAATGGCTTTCACCTTAGAGAAAAAGGAGTAATTTTTTTTAAAATTTTGTTTCTCTTTTTTGGGGGAAGGGTCTGCAGGGTCTCAGTACTAGATCAGACTCATAGTGGTCCACCTGTTTACAGCCTCCCAAGAGCTCGGATTACAGGCACACACCACTACAGTCTCAATTGCCATCTCAGCAAGCCCGGGGGGCAGGCCTGGCTCAACAGGACTGGGGATTGATCGAACCCCAGGCCCTACATCTGCTTGCCTGTGCCTTAATCTGCTGAGCTATTTAGCTGGCCCTAAAAGCAGTAAATTTCAAGGTGAAAAATGTATTTTTCTTCCACAGTATATGTCTTATAACATTACATTTAAATATGTTGCTTGAAACATATACATGCACCATATATTTACACATAATATATGTCAAAATAAATAAGAGAAGCATCCGAACTTACGATGTCTAAGGAGCTGTGGCGATGACTCTGAACAGCGCCTGCCTCACCTCTGCACCCAGTGCAGCAGCTATCGAGCACCTGCTGGCCTCGCTCTCTGGCTGGGAAACTGGCAGCACTTGAGGACAAAGGCGGTCAGAAGTTCACAGCATGGGTCCCCTGAATATTCATCAAATTGGGTCAAGCTTCAGCTCGCACAATTTTGTGCTGTGAGTCTGAACAAATTACAGATGGTCCTGACTTAACTACAGATCAACTTAAGATTTATAGCTCTTCTTTTGCTATATTATGGTGAAAAACAGAACACATTCAATAGAAACTATATTGCAAATTTGAATTTTGTTATTCATGTGCCTTGAGAAGTTCTCTCACAGTGCTAAAGTCAAGGTCCTAACATGTATTCATAGCCTAAACTGTGATGGTCCATCGACAATATGCAGGAAGTACATTTTTATTTATGAAATCTTCAATCTGCAGGGAGTTTTCTGAGACATAATCTTATTGTAATTTGACAAGCAATTTTATTATCTGTCTGCCCAGTCACCTACAATGTTCCTCCCTTCACAAAGTGTAAAACAGAACCAAGTAAATTCAGTTGAGATTGTTAGCACAGTCTCTATACGAGGAAGTGCCTGGTGATACGCTGCCCTGGCTTGCAGCATGTGTCACCGACAGTTCATCCTTGTAGCATGCTTTATAAAAAAACTATACTTAGCAGGGAATAGTCCTTAAATAGGAATAATCATTGTGAAAGTGCTGTATGCTGTTCTAAGCACTTAATATGTGCTGTCCTTTCTCACTCAAGCTTAAGGGTAGAGAAACTTGAGTGGAGGCAATTGAATAAGTCATTTGAAGACACACCACAGGCGTCCTTGGTACCCAGCCCATCTCTCTTGCAAACAGTGGGATATCATTTACCCTCATTTTTATATTATTCTTCTTCTATCTAGTATTCTTAATTTAAGAAGTTTTGCCTTATTGTGGTAAAAAATGGCACATATTTAAAAGAAAGTGTACTCCAAATTCGAATTTTGTTATTCTTCTAGAATAACATGCCAGTGATCCTCCTATATTCAGCCTCCCCAGCACTGGGATTACAGGTGCATGCCACCACACCTGGAGTTGGTGGCCAACTCAGCATGCGCAGGGGGAAGTGCAGCATGCCATGTGATGCTGGTGATTGAACCCCAGTCCCTGTGCTTCCCTAGGCAGGTGCTTAGTCCACTAAGATATCTCACTGGCCCTCATGAATGATGTTTGTGCCAGGTTTTGCAACACACAACAAGCCAAAGTGGATTTACTTAGTGTTTACTCCAATGCTTTCCACTTCTCAAATCTTGGTGATACCTACTGCATGCCAATCATAGAGTGTGGCCAAACACATCGAAACTGTGAAAGAGCTAAGAAAAATCAATTAATTGGCATAAAAGAATTTAAAGTACTTAAAAGAGACTACAGAGAAACTCAGAGAAAGGTTCATTTGTGAGGTGATTAGCAGGACCTGTATTAAACCATACTCGAGTTTCTTTCTTTTTTTATTTTAATTTTATTGTTCTTCATTGAGACAGTTTCAAGAAAAATTACCAGGACAGATTCAATAAATTAATACATTTCAAACTGTTTTCATAATGTTTTGGTATCGTACATGGTACATACATGATATTATACTTCTAGACATTATTATAGCAGATGTCTCTAATTAGTGAATTAAGAGAGTGTAGCTGTTTGCTTATCTTACATTTTATAGCTGAATTATATCACAGATTCAAAAATTAATACTTTCCACCTTGCTATTTTCCTAGTGTAGTACTAGAAGCTGACATAATATCTTGTCCAACCACTATTAGTGCAAATCTTGCTTCTCCTAGAATTATGTAAAAGCATGGCATATCTATTCCAACTGTACTGTCCATACACACACATCATGATTCTTCCTTTGTATACCCTTTTTTTGTTAAGACCTGTCAAAGATGGGCACTCCATTGTCATTCAACCAATTTAGGTGCCTGAACTCAGTAACGCAATCCAACACAGTGCAGCATTCCAAAATAATAGTGAGTTATCTGAAAAAGTTGTTGACTATAGCCATTCACAGCTTAACTTATTATTATGGCCCTACGTTATATACCTTGTTTTTATACTTTTCTGCTGGATGGCTAAGACCTAGATAGAGCAAGACCTATATACCAAACCATGTAGCTTTTGTTTCTGATGAGGCCAGTGAAGTCCCCTCAGGATTTATCTTGTAATCCTGTACCTTACTTTGTAGATCCGTTGTGTCATCCATGTGGATGAGTCACGGTCAATACTTGACCAGTTTGCTCCATACTCAAGTTCAGAACCACAAGGAGTAGGACTGGACCACAAAGTGACATCCCATCCTAGAAGAGGTGTGGCACACTTATGCATCATGCTAAATATGCATACCTGGGCATCTTGGAGTTTCCAGTGGTGTCCAGGAAAGAAGACAGCAGACTGGCTTGGAGAGCACTCAGTGACTAGATTTCAAATACACTGCTGCATAACCCTAAGAATAGGGTACAGAACAACAAATATGCATTATTTCATGGTTTCTGTGGATGAGGAATCTGAGCACAGCTCCTCTCAGTCTTCCTTGGCTCAATGAGATTGTAATCCAGGTGCTAGCCAATGTCTTCTGAAGGCTCCAGGGGAGGATATCAATTTTCAAGTTCACACTTGGGACTGTTGTCACATCTCAAATTTTAGGTGTCTGTTGATCAAAGTTAGACTTTAAAAGAATTCCATTCCTTACTAAAATAGCTTCTCCAGAGGGAGGCAGATTTCCTCAGAGCAAATAAATAGGAAAACACAAGTTTTTCCTAGGTGAAAGTTGCAGTCTTTTATAACAAAATTTGGGAGGCAGCATTTCATGATCTCTTTTGATTTCTGGTGATTCAGATGTGGTGTAGATTGGGCAGATAAACTATAAGAAGGCCAGTTAAATTTAATTTTCTGATAACTTCCTTAGTATAAGTATCTTCTAAATATGAGGGTCATGCTACAATTTCAAAAAGCTGCCACCTGAAATTTAAATTTAACTAGACACTGTGAATTTGGATATGATAAATATGATAAACATAAGGGAAATGCTTCTCCTTTCCACTTCTGACACTTTCTTTTCCCTAGAAGAGAACATGGGTTCATATTCCTCTTGAGGGCTCGAGGATTATAGGACAGTGTGAATATGGCATGGTGAGGTTATTGGAGGCTATCTTAGAAGCTATGGACTATAATGAGCAAACATGCTCAAGTAATTCTTTTTGTGCACGTCACCTTCTGTGACTCTGCAGAAACATTCAGAAGTATTTTTTTCACAGCTGCTCAGGCCCTCACAGAGGAGACCCACTTGCAAGCCTACACTTTCATATGAAACCCTGTGGCAAAGTGCAGTGTGACTGCACTTCCCTTTCCCCTCATATTAGTGACCTCCCCAACTGTCTCCCAACACAGTTCCCATGAAGGCGAGTGCCCATTTTGGCAAACAGTGGGTGAACACAGTCACCATTCAGTCCACAACAAGGATTCCACAATGAAGCACAAGTCAGCCTAGGGCATGGTGACACACACTTGTAACTCACGACTCTGGAAACTGAGGCAGAAGAAAATCTGAGCTGAGCCTGAGGAACTTAATTAATGAGACCTAGTCTTAAAATTTGGAAACCAAAAGAAACAAAAAAGAAAAGGTCAAGTCAATGAAGCACAGCTACAGGTATAATCCCAATCCTGTCCATGTCATTTAATATCTAAAAGAATGTTATACCCTCATTCTAGATTTAGAGGCTACATTAGGGGCCAGAAAGCTCATACTTTCCATTTAGCCTGAGTGAAGCTTGAGGGCAGGATCCTATGCCAACCTTTTCAGCAAGTTGTATGGAGTGCCAACTCCCTCCACATGCCTCACAACAGGTGCAATCATGTTTGAAGTCTGATTGTTTATTTCTATTTCATGGTGCATAATTTAGGCAACTTGATAACCTAAGGGTATTTTCAGGTACTTCATTTAAGCAATTTGATGGCCTAAAGGTTAATATTGAAAGGCAGGCATGAAGAAAACTCCCAACAATTTATTACTGCCATTAGGAAACCTACAACAAAGCTAGTATATAAAACAGAAGCAGAAGAATGACACTACTTGAGTTGGAGTGAAAGCATTGTGGTTTACAGATACAGGAGTTTGACGCCATGGGATTTGTAGGTTTGGCAGTGGTTAAAGGAACTGTGTCAGTCCCCTTCTCAAATCAGCCATACATAGTGCTGTATGTAAGTCAGATTGTTCTTCCCCCTTCCCAACTCCTCTTTAAATATTTCAGATTACCATCTTTAGTGAAGCTCCCTTAAGTACTAGTTTCCATCGACTGACACTCCAGATGGAACATTTGCTATGAACTCTACCTGCATGCCTCACATTTTATCTGGAAAGTGCTGTATTGTCTCATTCTTTCTAACTATCAGCAAAGAAACTTGGAAAAACATTCAGAGTCTAAATTAATAATTTTTGGAAAGAGTGCTGACTAGTAAGAATTAGGTCAGCTTCTAGAGCTTGGAGACCAGGATCTCACGACATTTGCCACATTATACATACCAATATGTAAACACTTTTATAAAACACCCCCATGAGATAGTCTTTGCACGACACTCTGGTCCAGTTCCTTTGTTCTATCTCTCAAGATTCACTATTCTATTAGCATTTTGCTGAAAGCATCATGTACTGCTTCACTTCCATGTCTTTAAAGAAAAGATTTTCACTGCTTAAAATACATAAATAACTCTTCTTCTTCTTGCTGGTTAGATCTTAGAAGTTCTGTAGGCATCTGTTGGTCTTATTGTGAATCGTTCTACCTGGGGAGACATGGCAGCAGGAATGAGAAAGACAGACAAAAAGACAAAAGCTGGGCTAGGTGGTCACCGGACTGCCTGATGGACAAGGCTCATGCGCCAGCACAACAAAACCTACATTTATTTATACTTTTGCAAAGTTAGCAACACGAGACACAAAATTGCCTAGAGACTAGTACCTGACATTAACTGGTTGGGATGCTTCTCTCAGAACGGCCTTAGCTTGTTTGCTTTAGGCACTGAGGTCCAGTTCTGCCTACACACACTTTTGACTGATTTTTCCAGCTTCCGCGGCTCCCTATAGAGTTCTCCATCAATCAACCAAAACATCAATATCTCCAGGAGGAATTTCTTGATTGACTTATATATATAAGTCTGAATTAAAAGAATTACATGTTTTGTCCCTTAGAATTTTGTGTTTTCCTTAATTTTAGTGTGAATTATTTTGGCTTGCAATTGTTTTCTTCCTTAACCCCAGTTTCCACATAAAATTATGCATAGCTCTCTGAAGAAAGAGATTTATCACTGCATCCCTAACTTCTCTTGAATGTGTGGTACCTAATAACTTTCTTATTAAAATAATTAATTATGAGAACTTTTTTCATTCTCAATCCCCTGAAGTTATAATCAAATAGATTCACATTAGTTTCATGAGCCATGAAGATAAATTACACCATCTTATTGTGAATGTACTTACAAGTATATATTCATTATTTAAGTTATCTACATTTTTCTATTAATAATATTTCACTTATAATTTTAAAGTAATTTTTGTTCACTATATAAATTGTACTGTAGTCTGTTTTTAAGAACAAATGTAAAACTTGTCGAGAGCTGACTTGGTCTCTGCATTTCCTTCCATAAGAATGTGTCCTTTAGTGTAATAGAAGTGACAGATTTACTGGTATTATATTTGTGGATTCATTTCTCTTATGTAGTCATTATTGCTATCATCATCATCAATTGCAGGGTATTTGGGGATAGACTTGGTTTTTCTTTAAATATTTTTGTGCAGAAGATAGAAACCAGAAACTGGTTCAGTGCTATACCACTGAGCTACATCACCAGCTTCCTCTTTGGGTTCTGTTTGTGTTAGTGTGAGTTTGTGTGTGAGTGTGTATGTGTGTGTGTATGTAACAATGAGGATTGTGTTCAGGCCCTCTGCACAGGTCTACAGTCCCACCCCATGTTAGCTTTTATTTTTTATTTTGAGAAAAGATCTTGCCAAATCAGAGTTGGCCAGGATGTGTTTAAACCACAGTCTTCTGCGTTATCCTCCCAGAATGTTGGGATTAGAGTTGCACATTAACTCCCATCATTTACATGGTGAATAATATGTAATTCTGAATTTTAGGTGGATATAAAGCTTTTCACAAGAAATATTCTATAAAATATTTGACAAATAATGCATTGTTAGACAATATAAGGAGAACTTTTATGTGTTGCATTCAAAACGTAGCTGATGGATGAAGAGATGGCTCAGTGAAATAAGTGCTTCCATGGCAACTGCAAGGACTTGAGTTCAATCCCCGGTTGTGCCAAAAACAAACAGAAAAAGAATGCAGCTGAGTGCTGGACTGCTTGTGTATCGCACATAATACCCCAGGTCTGATATCTAGTATGAAAATATATGAACAGGTAAATAGGTAAATAAAAGGAAATGTAGAAAAATAAATTTTTTTTGGGATTTCTAAAACATCTGTTTAAGGATATAAATATAAATATAGAGATATACATAAGTTCGTAAGACTTGTGTCCCCACTAAAACCTCATGCAGTCATAAGCAAGGCTTTTATTTTATTGTTTTAATGTGTTTGGTCCAGGGTCTCACTATGCAGCTCTGATTCCTAGTGATCCTCCTGTGTCAGCCTCCTCAGTGCTGGGACTACAAATGTCAGCATGGCTGGTCTTTGGCAGGTGTCGCGCGCAACCTCGTCGGCAAGGAAGAGGCGACAACCAGCTCTTCTTTCCGCGGTTTATTCAGGGCCCCTATACAATCTTCTTCTGCTTGCCTGCTCCGCTCCTCCGCCGCTCCTCCGCCGCTCCTCCCAGCTGCTGCTTCTAGTCTCTCTTCCCCGGGCAAGCCCTCCCCAAGCTATATACCACAAGGCGTCCAATCCTGGAGTGATACGTGGGCACAGCCAATAGGTCCAGGTACACGGAAGCAACGCCCTAGTCTTAGCCTTAGCCAAATGAGAAGTTGTTTGTTATAGAGAGCACTCACCCCCAGGTGGGGTGGAAGGCGGAAGCCAGCGCCGTCTTTAAGGTGTGGCTGTGTCTTTAAGGTGTGGCTGTGTCTTTAAGGTGTGGCTGTGCCTTTAAGGCGTGGCTATTCGCAGCTCTCTACAGGCAGGGTTTTTCAGAAGACATTTCATCTAGAATATGTGATTTGGGCATTAAGGGTGTGGCTTACCAAATTAGTCTACTGATTGGTTTGTTACCCATCCTAAACCAGGTCTGAAAGGGGCAGAAAGAAGCTGCTACTGTAGTATCCCTTGCTTGCTTCACTGCCTTCTGCCTGCCATGAGCTGTTTCTTCTCTGCAGTGTCCACCTACCATACCACACTACCCTAAAGGCAGCTGATTATGATCGTAAACCTCTCCAATCTGTGAGTAAATAACTCATTCTTTAACACTGGGTGTCGTGTATCTTGTCTCAGTGTTGAGAAAAGTAACCAAGACAATGTTTGGTACCTGAGAAGTAGGGTTGTTGATGGATGGTGCCTGCCTCCACTGACTGGAGCTATCCTGTGGGAAGAGTTTGAAAAGCTTTGGAGGTGTTGGCTGAGAAAGCATCCCTGAAAAGCCTTAGACTCTACTTGGTGAGAAATTTTGGTCAGAAATGTAAAGACGAGAATGCTAATAGAAATGATTCCTGTAAAGATGAGGCTGAGGCTCAGGAGATATCTGCTAAGAAGAAGGACTCCATTGACTGTCAGACTCTAGATTATGTGTGCTATACCTTGGCAAAGAGATTGTATACAGTTTACTCATTCTCAAGACCGTGCCTGTAACTGAGAATAAGGGAAACACAATAATTAATCTTACATAAGGAAAGAGTTATTGAGTTGAAGAGAAGAACAGGAGAGGGAGTGGGGGAAAGAGATATATCTATGTATGTAAGCAAGATGCCTTCAACAACTGTATTGTGCATTTCTGCTGGTTTATAGAAAGAAGCAGTTAATGCCTTTATTTGTTTTGTCTCATTTTTTCAACTGTTTGTACATTTTTTCTTCTTAATTTTTTATACATTTCTTTCTTTTTTTATTTCTTTCTTCTTGCAATTTTTTATGCATATATCTTATAATATTGATAACTGGTTGGAAGACAACACAATGCATTAAAACAACTACTGTGAAATTCACATTGCTTTGTTAAGTGAAAATCTGTATCATTTGTAAGTTTTTGTTTTAATTATAATTTATACTCTTAAAAAAGTAAAACAAGTAATTAATCTAGCAAAGGAAATTTCAAGAAAGTGTAATGTTGAGGTTGGTGGAATGGCTACTGCTGGAGGCTTTTAGCCACATCTATGCTGAAAATCAAGAGCAAAGGTCCTGTAAAATAATTCTTTTATGTATTCAGTACACAGTCTGCAGGTTCTCACCATATAGAAAGGACTTGTAGTGATTGTCCTGCTTTCAGCCTCCCAAGAGCTTGGATTACAGGTGCGCATCACCATGTCCCATCTCAGTTGCCTTCTCAGTGTGCCTCGGGGTCAGGGCCAACATGGCTTGTGGTGTCTGCCATCAAACTTGCATCTACCTAAGCAGGTGCTTTAGTCTGCTGAGCTATCTGGCCAGCCCAATCCTGTAAAATAATTCTAAACATTGTGGTTTTGGCAAAAAGAAGTTCTAGTAGATTTGTGGACTGTTGCAAGAGAGTAGAGATCTTAATTGCTGAGAAGGAACAAAAGAAAAGATGGCCTGAGGATGTCACAGGAAACAGCAGGACTCCAACCTATGCAGCTTCAACTTTGTGAGAGTGGATTACTCTGCTTTTGCAAATGGGGCCCCAAAGCACCAAATTCTAGAAGGGACAATTCTAGGCTGGATAATTTGTTCCTCAGCATTGGGTGCAGAATGCTGATTGGTTTGGGAAATGGACCCTTGCAACCAAAAGTTAACGAAGCTTGGCTATTGTTGAAGCTAGGAGCAGAGAGATGTTCAGGAGTCTTTGGAAGTTCATGGACAGAATATGAGGCCTTGTGTCTAGTATTTCCCCCAAAGACTCATGTATTAATGCATGATGCACTTTCATTGGTGGCTGAATCTAGAGTATATGATGGTGATATCAAGGACATGTGATTACTAAAGTAGTCCATTCCTGGGCTTCGCATCCACCTAAATGAGGTAGCCCAGACAGAATATGAAAGGGATGAAAAGAAGGTGCTACTGTACATTTTCCCTCATTTGCTGTACTGCCATCTGCCTACCATGAGCTGTTTCTCATTTCTGATGCCTGTCTGCCGTGTGCCACTGTGCTTTAGAGACAGGATTGAAAATGCAACAAATTGTGAGCTAACCTTCCTTTGTCACCTTTGGGTATTTTGCCTAACAATGAAAAAAGTAACTCATATATTATGTTGTTCAATTAGTTGCTCCTAAATGGATCTGTCTGTCTGTCTGTCTGTCTGTCTCTCTGTCTGTCATCTCTTCTATGTGTATGTGGGAATGCTTCTCTCCTCCTCTCTCCTTTGAAGTTAGACAGGTGAACCTGGCTAGCATGGCCCTGTGGCAAGACATGACTTTTGTATGCCCTTCTCAAATTTTATTACTGGATACCTCCATATTTCTTTTCTATATGAAAGAAATATATATCTTTCCCTTCTGAGATTTTTATTTTTTGTTTAATATAAATTTACACAAAGTAAATTTCTATTAAAGTTGAAATAGCCTGAGGAGGTAGCTTGTTTGTCTAAGCACTTGCCTGGCAAGTGCAAGGATGCAGGTTTGATCCCCAGTACCACATGCTGTGCTGGCCCCAGAACCTAGGAGTGGTGGCACACTCCTGTAGTCCCAGTGTAGGGGAGGCTGAGACAGGAGGATCACTGCCAGTCTGAACTGCATAGGGAGACCTTATATCAAACTTAAAAACAGTTTAAATATATTTTATTATACTTTCTAGAATCAAATAATATTTACTTTGTAATTTTAATGTGTTTGTTGCTTTATTTTCTTACTCTAATTTTGAACTGAGCTTCCATCATGCTCAATTTCATTGTGTAAGTTGGGAGAACATCATTTTTTTTTAATTTTAAGCACAAATAATACAGTATAAACATTGCCTATAATGATGTTTTAGTTTAAAATTTTGGGGGGTTATAAAAGCTCTTTTATAAAGCCAATTTAAATAAAACAGAAAAAAATGTTTACAAAAAAAAAAGATATAGAAAAAGACTAACTTGCTTCCACATCCCCAAAAGAGAAAATAAAGGGGACAATGCCAACATATTAAATGATAAAGAGTTATTTTTCTTATATTTAATACAAAATATAGGCAAAGGATAAAATACTTAAAACAGAGCTCAGGCAAAAATAATAATTTTTTTTTCTTTTTGTATTTTAGGGAAGGGTATACAGGATGCTCAGGGTCTCACTGTTACATCAGACTCATAGTGATCTCACTGTTTACAGCCTCCCAAAAGCTGGGATTGTAGGCATGCACCACCATGCCCAGTCTCCATTGGCTGGCTGGCTCAGTGTGCCTCAGGGTGGGGTCAGCATGGCAGACCTGGGGATTGAACCCCTAGCCTCTGCACCTGCTTACAGGCACTTTAGTACACTGAGCTATTTGGATGGCCCTTGTGATATTATTTTTGTGTAACAAATTCTCTAACTGATGTAATGTGGTTCTCATGTGCTGGGAAAGATTTCGACATGTTTGTGTCAAATAGAAGACAATCTTCCAGGAAGAAAAACAGGGTAAAGCACTGAAGTCCAAAGCCTTTTAAAGGCCCCATTGCAGAGCACTAGCTTTGCCTGTGGGTGTGTTTGGAAGGAGAACCACCTTGCAGAATTGGGAAGTCCAACTCTGCATAGTTTTGTTGTATTATTCTTCACAAAAATAGATTTATTACTGTTTATCAATAACTACTTAGCTTAAGATTTGTCTTGAATCTGTTTGAAATAAAAGAAGTAGCTTTTTACCAAGTTGTCATTACAATTTCTGAAATTTAGACAAACTAAACATTTTGTGGAAGTTTTTTCAATAACCGTGATAGTTAATCTTGATTATAACTTGGCTGGGCTAACAAACTTCTGGTGATTAGTAAAGAGTATTTCTGGGTGCAACTGCAGGGACATTTTCAGAGATGACTGGGACGAAGGGTGTTAGCTGAGGAGGGAAGAATTCCACAAGTGTAGGGCACCATCCAGTGACTCCCAGCCTGGATGGAAGAAAAATGTTTGGAATGTGCCACTCTGTTTGAAGGGGTATTTGTTTCAATGGTGGTGTCATCTGTGGACATCAGAATGCAGCTTCTTTAGCTCTTTTAGGTCGACTCTTACCAGGATCTCAACAAGGAGCTCCTAGCTTTGAGCTTCTGACCGGCACTGTTCCCTTCATCCTGCCTGTTTTGTTACTTTCGGCATTTTGGACTAACAGGGAGTGAATCTTCTGGATCTTCCATGTATAAGTGCACCCCGTAGGTGATTTATTGTGAACAAGAAGAAGCTGAAGGCTTTCACTCCACTTGTTGAGCTTAATGTAAAGACCATTAAAAAGCCACTTTTCGAGATTAAATTTAAAGATCTGCATAGAGGAAGATACACATAGGAGGAGCCCTGGACTCCGTTTCTTCTCAGTAATGTGGCAATTGTCTCTGCAGCAAATCTAATATACACAATTCCTTCAGGTCAAAGCACAGCTTTTGTGTGTTTCAGAACTGAATAGCTCTAGCTGAAGATCTGTGTTGCTCAGCAACATTAGAGTCTAACCCCAGACAAGATGGACATGTTTCTAGCATTAGCTGAAAACCTGAAAAGGTCACATCTTAAAAACTGTGGCTGAAAGAGTGTTGCTCTGCCCTGGAACTTAGCATAAAAGCTGAACCTGATTCACCTTTTCTTGTAGAAATTAGCCATTAGTCCATCAAGACCTGGGCTTTTCTTTGTTGGTAAGTTTTTAATTAAGTTTTCAGCTTCACTGACTGTTATTGTATTATTTAGAATGTTTATATCTTCTTAGTTTAACTTTTGTAATCGTTATGTATCTAGGAATGTCTCCATTTATTCTGCGTTTTCATCTTTTTAGAGTACAATTTTCAAAGTAGGTACTGAAGATCTTCTGTATTTTAATGGATCTGTTACAATTTCACCATCTTCATTCCTACTTACATGAATACGAGTCCTTTCTTTTATTTTTTGATAAAGTTGGCTAAAGGTTTTTCTGCTTTATTGAATCTTTCAAAAATCAATTCTTCAATTCATTTATTGTACTATTTTTTTTAGTCTCAATTGGATTAATTAATTTGATAAATTAATTTGATCTTTATCAGATCCTCACTTGGGCTTGATTACTGTTCTTTTTCTA
>PVKA01015248.1:23510-50613 GCA_004027165.1 Ctenomys sociabilis
TTTTTTTTTTTTTTTTTTTTTTTTTTTTTTTTGTCTTTTTGAGACAGGGTCTCACCATGCAGTTCAGGCTGGCCTCAAGCTCACTTTGTAGTTTAGGCTGGTCTCGAACTCACAACAATCCTCCTGCCTCAGCCTCCCGAGTGCTGGGATTACAGGCATGCACCACCATGCTCAGCTTAGGACTGTTTTCATTGTGCCTCCTACATAGTGAAGGTCACTTTATAATTCTAAGGGAAAATTCCAAGAAGAGAAAACAATCATAGATATATATGCACCAAATACAGGTGTACCCAACTAAGGTTCATTATTTTTCATGCCTTTATTATGTTGGCTAATATTATTTGTTAAAATGTTTTCTTTCCTATTGAGTTAGCATGGCATAACCTTTGAACATAAATAGGTCTTTCAAGAATGGAAGGGCTATATTTTGTCCTACTAGACTTTATGTCTATCTTAACATTAAGTAACACTGTTTTCATTATTGTTTTGCAATCATTCTTTTCTTTTTTATGTATTTAGGACAGAGTCTTCAGTGTCTACAGGGTCTCACTATGTAGATTTGACTCATAGTGATTTTCCTGTTTTCAGCCTCCCAATAACTGGTATTACAGGTATGTGCCACCACGCCCAGTCTCAATCCTTATTTCAGCCCACTTGGGGGGCAAGGCTGGCATGGCTCAAGGGGGATGGAACCCCAGCCACTGTGCTCTGCCCAGGTAGGAGCTTTAATCCACTGAGGTATCTTGCCAGCCCCCGTAATAATTCTTATAAGCAATGAAAGTCCTTCAGAGTATATTCTTTTGCTATATTGTTTTAGCTCTCTTACATGGCTATGGTCTGTGTCTAATTGTCCCCTTGAAGCCTCATGCAGTCATGGGACGGCTTCTGGAGTTTGCAACTGCTTCACGGTCCAATGCTGGGACTGCGGATGTGAGTGCCCTGAATTATGGGGGTAGGGAGGCTCCGCAGCTGCTGCTGCTGAGGTCCCTCCCTTTTGCTCTTGCTCTTTAGTGCCTTCATGAATGGTTGCAGTCAGCAAGTATGGGCTGAAACCTCCACCAGCTGTGAGCTAAATAAACCTTTTCTTCCTGCATTTTAGGTATCAGGCATTTGTCCAAGCAACAGGAGAAGACTGACTGAAACATATATCATTTTTATTTCTTTATCAATCTTAAAACTACATTTTTAGCTACCACTAAAACGAAAATCAACCAACAAAATAAACAAAATCTTGCCAAATGTGAATGGGGATTCCAATGAATTCAAAGGCCTTGATATTTGTTAGAGCTATTTATTTATTTATTTGAGTTACTCAAAATTATTTTTAGGGCCCGCCAAATAACTCAGGGGATTAAAGCATCTGCAAGCAGGCACAGGGGCCGGAGTTTTCAATCCCTGGGCCTGTCATGTCTTGCTATCCCTGGGGCATGCTCAGATGGTAATTGAGAATGCGGGGGGTCAGGGGGATCAGGCACCTATAATCCCAGCTTTTGGAGGGTGTAAATGATGTGATCATTATGAGTCTGAGTCTGATCTAATAGTGACACCCTGAACACCCTGTAGAAACATCCCTAAAAAAAATATTTAAAAAAAAGTATTTTTAATTTCTATTTTTAAAATAGAACTTTTACAAGTCTTATGTAAAAAAACAAAAAGAAAAAACGAAGAAAGAAAGAAATATTTCTAGGGGCTTGAGGAGATGGCTCAGTAGAATAAGCACTTGCCTGGAAAGCACAGGGGCCTGAGTTCAATTCCTGGTTCTGCAAAACAAAAACAAAAACAGAAACAAGTCTTATGTAAAATATTTTAAGTATTTTATGCTTTTGATCTTATTATAAGATGTGCATTTCATTTATAAATTTTTGCTGATAGCGTAGAAAATACAGAATAGATTTTTGTTCTTTTAGAATGCATATATAGAATATTACCAATTTTTTAAATTTATAATAATTTATTTGATATTATCACTTAACAATGAACAATAAACTACTCAATTTAAAACAAGCAGTGGTATTTATATTCTTACTAATGGACAAAATCTGTTTATAATTTAAACAGGTTCTATGAATTGTAATATATTCAGTCCATAAATTTTCATACACAAAGAGGGAATAAATTATATCTCCAGAGTATAATGAAAATATCTTAGAAATATAAGGAGAAAAAATTCAATACAGAATTAAACACTTAGGATGTCTTTGCATTTCCTAATTTTAAAAAAAAAGGGTAAAGCAGAATCAGAATATAAAACAGCATGCATTCATAAAAGAACACTGTTGAGCCATGATAAGAATGAAATATACCTGTCACTGTGGCGGGCATGGACACCACTACAGTAAGTAAATAAGACAAACACCAGAAAGTGTTGTTTGATTTCACTGAGATGTGAAAAATGATAAAAGTTGATTTCACAATAACTAGAAGTGGAACAGTGGCCAAAGGAGAAAGGGTGTCACAGGGAGTGCCGATCCGGTGGCCCTAGGCGACGGCACAATAGACAGAGGAGGCAGCTCCAGTGTGCTTTTATGTGGTATAGTCGCTACAGATCACCCTGATGGCTTGCATGTCAAAAAGCTACAAAGGATTATAATCCCAGCACTTGGGAGGCTGTAGACAGGTGGATCACTATGAGTCCATTCTAGTTGTGAGACCCTGAACACCCTGTAGAACCTTCCTAAAATTAAAAGAAAAAGCTACAAGGGGGAAACTTACATGTTTTCATATCTGTTTATTCATGTTAAGTGTGTAAAGTATACATGAATCAAAACAGCACATCTCTTCTATATGTACAAATTTTATCTTTTACACAGCATTTAAAATAAATTTAATAAATACAAATCAACATAGTTATTGCCTATGAAGTATGCAATGAGAGGCAGGAAGCATGGCTGGTGTGTGGTTCTGGGAATGCTCTACTGAACAGAGAGAGAACTGCATGAGTGGTTCTATTTATGATGGTGTAGGGGCCAGCGAGAAAGCTCAGCAGGCTGAATGGCCTGCTTAGGCAAGCTTAGGCAAATGTAGGGACAACAATTCGATCCCTGGCACTCCATGCCATGCCAGCTAGGGTGGGCTGAGCTGGCCAGAACTTGAGTGTAAGGGCACATGCCTGTAATCCTGGTGCTCGGGAGGTTGAAAGCAAGAGGGTCACCACAAGCCCAAGCTGCATGGTGAGAGCCTGCAACAACCAAACTCTTTAAAAAACAGGAAAAAAGGTAGATAAAGGCATATACTAATAGTTTTTCTAATTTTCTCTGTTATACTCCACAAAATCTAGTCCAAAAACAAAAGTGTATTTTCGAACTTAAACCCTAATAACAGATGAATAAATGATCATGTAAATAAGTTATTACAAAACACATGAAGTACGACTTACTAAAAACAAAAATAATGGTGAAACATTTTGAAAATACATTAGCATAATAACATATTGTCATATTTGAAAGGAACAGACATACAGTTACCTCTGCAGATGCAATAAGAAATGCCATACTCAATAATTCAATAGTTGATAACCACTCACAGTGAAATTTGTCTACAGAAAAATAGAAATAGAAAGAGAAAAATCTAAATCTGTTTTATTTCAAATTTTGGAAAGGTATATTTATTAAGAATCTATACCACATATGGGGCCAGTGAGAGAGCTCAGCAGACTAAGCATCTACGTAGGCAAGCCCAGGGTCTGAAGTCCAGTACCCAGCACCACACGCTGCTCCAGCTCTGCCCTCAGGTGCGCTGGGCGAGCCACTGACTCTTGGCGTGGTGGTGCAGGCCTGTAATCCCAGCCCTGGAGAGGCTGACAACAGGAAGGTCACTATGAGTCTGAGCTGCATAGTGAGACCCTATAACAAATACATGAAAAAGAATCCATATCCCATAAACTACCAAGTTACGATAATTTAGAAGTGATTTCTTTAAAGTCAGAAAGACAAGGCCTATCACCTCAATAGGGTTATGTTAAATTTTTAGATGCTAGGAAAAATAAGACACCAAGGAAAAGTAAGAGATTTAAAAAATAGAAAACAAAAAACTATGATGCTTTATGGCCAAATAAAATAATTATTCATACAAATGACATTCCTAAGTTGTTCCAGTGAAGCAAGGAGCACAGGGCTCTGAGACATACAGTTGGCAGAAGCAGATTATCAGTGTGTTCTCTATATAAGAGAACCAAAAAAACTTATATTTACAGATATCGCTATTGAAAAGAACAACAAAATTGTGACTGTAAAGTACTAAGAAAGCAATCTAATGAGGCATAAAAATATTCTTAGTGATGATACAATTTATTGAAGAAAATAAAAAAGACCTGAATAAAAGAAGCAATCAAAATGCGTGAATAAGAAGGCTCAATTACTTCACAAGCCCAATGCCTTTGCTGTTAAATAGCATTGTAGCATTTGCCCATGAAAATAGAAATGGTGATATCTGAATTCATATGCAAAATCGGAGGCTCAGAAGCGACAATTTGAAGGATAAAAGGAACCTACACACCTGTACGTTATCAGACATTTTAAACCTAGACAATTAAAATAGTATGGCATTCAATAAGAAAGAAAGCAATGAGGTGGTTGGTGGCACGCACAGGAGGACTGAATATTAAGATTAATCCTTTGTATCCCAGTAACAGACACCCTGCCTCAAGGCTGCCCCCTCAGAGCCCTCCCCCGTCTGAGCAGGCTTCTCCCGCTGCGCTTCCCTATTCTGAGGCAGTCCTGGGACTCCTCTTTCAAGGGTGACTTTAGTTGAGCTTCCCTGGCTGACTTGATGGCATGAATTAATTCAAAATGTTTACCTTTTATCTTCATTCGGATTTTAAGGAAGTGCCAGGGAATAAGCTGGATGAGGACATACACAATTGTATTTTTCCAAGCCTGTCCTTCTGTTGGATGGCACTTGGCAGCAGCATTCACTGTATTATGTGATATTTAAGATATCAAAGAAACTTCAAGAACTGCTTCAGAATGCAAGAATGATGCAAGAAATATGTTTGAAGCAAGGGAAAAGATATTGAGAGTGATCAATGGTAATGTAACATTTTAGCATAATAAATTTTATTTTTGTTTTTATTCATTTTTTGGGGATTGAACTCAGGACCTTGCTCTTGCCAGGTAAGCACTTATTCTATTGAGCTATTTCCCTGGCCCTTAGTGTAATAAACCTTAAAATACTTTTATTGATTAGGCAAATAGTTAAAAGTATGCAGTGAAAGAAATCGAGTTCAGACCTTCAAGAGATATGTATCCTAACCCTGAGCTGTGTATTTTGATGGAGATTTTCTGTGGGAACCTGTTGGACTTATGAATCTATGGAAAAAGTTGATTTGATTTAAGGACAGAGGGCGTGGTCCTTTCTGTTATGGAGAAGCAGTGGGCCATTCACAGGGTACAGCCCCCAGGCAGCTGAACTGTGGCTCTTCCGTGATGCTAAGGCCTACGTGACAGTGAGGAAGGGAAGGTCTACTCCTGGGAAAGGAGCGCACTTACAGACAAGTATTAATGACCAGGGCTAATTGTCCTTAAGGATCTTAGGAGTCCTTTGCTGCTTTGGAGTGATGAAACCATAGTCTGTATTAAAAATTCCACTTTAAAATATGATTTTTCTTACCTTCTTTCAACTATGCTGTTTTCACCCCCATTTTGATCCCTTATTGTTAATGGTTGCAGTAGCCTAAGTTCCATCTTCTTGTGGCTGCTTCAGGTTGAGGTTAAGAGGGACTAATGCCGCCTGCCATATATGTCTTTTTATATGATTGCACCTCAGGCGTGGGAGTTGGGCATGCTAGCACAGCTCTGTCAGATCAGCGGGTTACACTAGCACTTCTCTGCAGATTACCTACAAAGTAGACTCCACTAAAACTGAAGTAAGAAGCTGAAGATAACATTATACAATACAACCACTGCCAAATTCCTACTATTTTGTTGAGTGAAGTTCTTGTTTCTAATTGTTTAAACCATTTTGCATTCTCTTTAAAAAACAATAAAACAGGAAGTAAAGAAAAAGAACTGTGCTTGGTGAAGATGTGGTTGGAACTCTCTCTAGCTTTCTCAAGATGTATTTCTTCATTTTGGTGATTTAAGTAGTTTTTTAATGTTTGTGTTTGCTTATCTTAAATAATTTTTTTGCCTCAAATTATTGTTTCTCAACTTATTGGTTGTATTAGCTTTGTCCTTTCTCTGTGTCCTTTGCTGATCAAATTAGTCTGAGTGCTGGACTATGAATTATGTGGTCTCTTTGCTGTCATTTCATAAAGTTCAATGAACTTTTAATTGTGTTAGAAACCAGAAAAGTTTAGTTTCTCCTCAAATTCTGACAAAAAAAAATTCATGTATATATCAATATTTAAAATAAAGAAATGTTAACCTGTGCCCTTCTAAACTCTCCTTCAATTGTATTCCCAAGAGGTAACTAAACTGGATATTTAAAATCATCATTTGACTTAAAATGGAAAAACATTTTTTGATCAAATAAATATAGTAGTTTCCATGTCTTCTAAAATGTGACTGCACCTTGGCACATGGGGGTGTCCTCTTCAGTCAGCATTTCTGAGGTGTTTTGGGTGGGGCTTGTGTCTCAGAGTGAGCGTTTATCATACATAAGGCACTGAGTTCAATCCCTATCATGGCAAAACAAAGGCTAAAGAGAGAAATGAAAAATGACACTTTTTTATTGTTTCAAATTTTATTTTATTTTATTTTATTTTATTGAGAAACAAATAGCAATGAGACAGTTTCAAAACTGATTAATAAGACAGTTTCAATAACTAATACAGTGTACATTGTTATCATCCTAGTAGTTATCCATAGTACGAGATGCAGGTGGGATATCCTGTCCAAACACTATTAGTACAAATCTTTCTTCTCATTGAATTAAGTGAAAGCCATATATCTATCCTGATTATTCTGTATATACAGATGCAAAATGGACCTTCCTGGCAATGTCAGAAGTTGTTCAGTTGTTTTCACAGCTAAAAACTACACTATAAAACAAGAAATTTTTTCCCCTTTTCACTCCTTTAAATTGTGTTAAATGATCAAATGACTTATACATTGAAAGTCACACCTAAAATGTTTCAAATTCACTTAATCCTTTGGATGTAACATTCAACACTTTAAAGTAGACATTTTAAGTAAACCTGTTATATCACTTTTTTAAATGCATAACACTGACTCTATAACCAAAATGACTTCATACTAATCAACCACTGAACATATATGTGAATAACTTCTCCTGTAACATTTAGAAATTTAATTTACCTTTGTCTCCTTGAAGCTTCACTTGAGTTATGTGTTTTGCACAGAATTTAGCCTAATGTAATGTACCACATGTAAAACTCTTTTCTCTTGAGTTCTTTTGTCTCGCTGTGACCCCAAGTGGCTTATTCCGTGCAGGCCCTCTCTGTGCTAGGCACTGCTCCACCCATGCATCTTGGGCCCTAATTTCTAACAATTACAAAAGCCTGGTGGTAACACAGAGAGGAAGAGAAACTATATCACTGACAGAGGGACTGAAGAGTCAGAGCAAGTCCAGCTTTGGTGACAAGGGACCCCCCTGGCTCGGAGAGCTGCTGCAGAGATGGAGTCCACCTGTGCTGTCCTAAGTCATCTCCACAAAGAAGCCAGAAAGCAGCCGAGTCCTGCCTTGTACACCTCCAGGAACTACTGAGCACTGCACAACACACCCTGCTTCTGAGGGGAGCAGGAGCAGCACCCATGCCATGCAGCCAGTTCCTCTTTCTCTCCGCACTTAGAAAACAGTCTTGTCCACACCTTCACCAAATGAAGAAAACAAACATTTCCTGGTTTGAAACAAAGGATTCTGTGATTGCTGGTGAGCCTTTTCCTCCTCGTTCCATGACTCCACACTTTACGTGCTCTCACACTACAACCTGGGCTACGGGGATGCCACCCTTGCATGCTTTTGAGCATCTATCCTCAGAGGCTCTTTGGCTTTTCCAGATCGCCAGTTGCTGTAGTTGACCTCTATATCTCATGTCTGTTGACCACAGGAGTCTGGATTTTGTTTAACCTACCCGAATTCTAACAGTTTTAAAGATGGGAAACATTTGCCAGTCATCGGTATGACCATCATAACAAGACCATAAATATTGTCTTTAATTCAACCAGTAGGCCATTATTCAGACATGGATAAATAAGGTGTTGATCTTGATTCCTCAGTAAACAGAGTTCTGTGTTGAAAGTTATGTGTTGCTAAAATATGCTAATTAAAATGACCACCTCAAAATATCAATGAGTATCGAGAGCTTGCATTGCTTTCTCACTCCTCAGTGTATGTGTTAGCTGGGGCTAGGTTGCTTTTGGGTGAATTCAGCAGAGCCTGGCTCCAGACCTCCAGCCAGATTTCATTTTTGTCTCTACTCTGGCTCTGAGGCATGAGAGAAGGAGCTGGAATTAGGCAAGGTATAAAACAGCCTCTGGCAGGTGCCAGAGCACCAGAGGACAAACTGACCACCCAACCACACTTAAAGCCTGTGTCTGTGCTGCCTTGCTAATGTCCTGTGTAACAAAGCATTCACATGACCCAGGAAACAGAAAGGGCTGGGAATAGGGACCACCCACTTGCACTGTGGGAAGGCTGAAAACGTAGACCACTGCTACACTGGAGGCAGAAGTTAGAACCAATAATTTAGTTTATCATGATCATATAATTGTTGATTAGAAGAAAAGTGATGCAAGGAAAATATAAAACAGAAGGTAGCTTTTTCTTTTAAAAAATAGTTTTTCAGTGCCCACCTTGGAGATGCCATCAGGGTTGAATCCTGCTGGTGAGCTACTGGAAGGAACAGAGGCCGTGGTGTGCAGGCCTGAGGCAGAGCCTTGGGCCTAGGCGCGGGGAAGGACGCTGAGTGTCTCAGCCGAGACAGTTCTGCACCCTTGGGAAAAAATGGAAACAGTGCTTCCGAACTGTCCTAAATCCTGCGTTCAATCAATTTTTCAAAACCTATTTGATCTTTGTTAGTTGACTTTCGTTCTACAAGATAACACACCACAGAGATGTAGGTAATTTTACTTTTCAGTTGTGTTTTATGAAAATTGGCCAGCTAACTTGTGGTATTTACTTAACAAATTTTTTGAACAGAGAAGTGGATGGACATCAGACTCCCACCCCTCTCCTCTCTTCTTTTCCCCACATCATATTAGACAGATTCCCTCAAAATCAATGTGTGTTACAGACAGGCGATACAAATTATTTATATAAAGAGATTGAGGCAAGTAATAACAAAGAAAAAAAAAAATAATTGCTGGAGCATCAGGAACAAAATCAGTGCAGACTGTCTCCTGTGCCCCACCAGCATCTGGCCTCCAGAAGCGCAGCGCTCCAGGGCAGACTGCAAGTGCAGCACGGCCCCAGGCTGCACGTAGCAGCACGCTCATCCCACTCAGGGTATCCGTGTCCCTCCCTCCACCGCAGCACTGTCAGGCTGCCACCGCAACGACAGCCGGCCAGCCTCGGTCCTCTACTGCCACCTGTGTGCTAGGCGCAGCTGGCACAGGGCATGTGGACTCTGCTGAGCACCTGTGACTGAAGTAGGCTGAAGGGAGCAAGGAAGGGAGACGGCAGACCAAATCTTAGATAGGGAAGCTGCTTGCCTCCCTCCCACCTGCAACTACCTCCCCCTGTGAAGAAATTTGGAGACAGTTTGTTAAGAGTGTAAAGGAAAGAGGAACACAGAAGGCTTTTGATCTGGGAAAGTAACCGGGGGCCCTGCTTTAATTTGTACTTTGAACAAAACAAGCAGATGATTATCCAGACAATTTAATCAGAAAAGTCACTTTTAAAAAATGTATTGGGAATATTTCCAGTAGGTGAGGCTTACATTCCTCTTAGAGACTAGGAAGGTGTCACATCTTTATTTTTTATTCCCCTCCACCTGTAGATTTACTCCCCATTTTCATTATTATTATATTTTAGATCGTGTTTGTGGCATATAAGGATCACACTCAGTGTGACTACTTGGCACAGGTTCAGGATGCTTCTGAAATCCTTTATCTTCTCCCTGCCCCTCCTTCTCCTCTCACCCTTGGTCTTGGGAGTCCCTTCCAATTTATAAAAATTCTGTCCGTGTATCCTTTTATTAATGTTTATTTTGCTCTGTATTTGTACTTTGAATTGTTCAAGTAAGGGAAACCACATGGCATTTAAGCTTAGGTGTCTGATTTGTTTCACCTACTATAATATCTTCAAGGGGCACCTATTTCCCTACAAACACCTCAAATCTAGCCTTTTTATAGCTGAGTAGTGTTTATTATGTATAGACAACATATCTTTTTATCCATTCATCTGTTGATAGACATATGGTCTGCCTTCACCATGTAGTTATTATGAATTGTGCTCTATAAACATTGGCATGTTTGTGTCACTGTAATATTATGTCTTTATCTCATTTGGAAAGAAACCTAGAAAAGAAGCACTTCAGTCAAGTGTGATTTCTATTTGTCGTTTTTAGAGAATCTTCATACTGATTTCCATAATGGTTGCACTAGTTTATGTTCCCTCCAATGTCAAAGGCTCTTTTCACTAGACCTAGGTCAACAATTATTATTAACTGATTTTTTGATGTTTGCTGTTTGTTCTGAAATGAGATAAATTTTAATATTGCTTTTGCAACTGTCTAATAGCCAGTAATACTGGACATTTTTATGTGATTATTGGCCCATGGTACTTCTGAGAAGTGTATGTTTCATTTGCCCAGTTTTGGTCTGGGCGTTTTTTCTTTTGGAGTGTCAATTTTAAGTTTTTTTTAATGTATTCCAGATATTGGTGTGATGTTTGAGGACTAGGTTGAAAACATTTTTGCCCACTGATGGTCTTCTTGATGTGCAGAACCTTAATTTGATACACATCCATTTGTTGATTCTTTCTGTGACTTCTTGTGCAATTGCAGTTCTGCTCAGAAAGCACTTGTCTGTGCTTATGACTTTAAGGACTTTATGTATTTTACCTTTCAGTAGATCTTTCAGTTTTAAGATTCAGATATTGGATCCATTTTCATTTGAGTTTACCACAAAGTGAGAGGTATGGGCCTAGCTTCAGTGATCTGCATACAAACAGCCTTTTAGCTAAAGAGGATAGTTGTCCTCCTGTGTGTATTTTTGACCCAGAAAAGATACTTATAGAAGTGAAAGTGCATTCTCCTCTTTGCCTCATTGATCCTGTTTCTCTGGTATATGCAGGATAGACAAGAATTTCTGTTTATCAAAAAAGGAAAGAGTAACAAAGTGAGCAACTCATCTGGAAGTATAAAATCTCAATCAAGGATGACTCCACAGTCTTAGAAACTAAGACTTAGTTTCTTAATTATATTAATCATTGTTGTCAGTATTGATTTGTTTTTTTGGCATAACCAGAGATTGAACTCAGGCCCTTGGGCTTTCCAGGGAAGTGCTTATTCCACTGAGCCATCTCCCCTGCTCTCAACATTGATTTAATTCAGCTTTATATGTATAATTATAGAAATGGTTAATGAAAATGCTCTCTCAGCGAAGTTCTGAGTTCAAATATTCAGTACTAAATGCCATTTAAGATGTTATCTCTTTATTATAAATTTTTGTGTACTTTCAGAGATTGCAGGAAAACTTCTCTCCAGCACATGCTGCTCCGAGGACGGCATGCAGCCCATACTAACTGGGGGAGCCGCGACATACACCCAGCCTATAATAACATTCAAACTATATGTTGCTTTACTTTCCAGGGAAAGTATTTCTTTTTTCCCTTTTGTTTCCTTTGTCTAATAGTTGAGTACCATATCTCATGAGAGTAAAGTGAATGTGACAAGCTAGATCATAGGCTGACAATTCTGAGGCCTCCACTAGCACTCAGCATCGTGCCAGGAGAAAACTCCACACGCTGAAGGGGAACACTGACCACTTGGGTGTGCTTTGTTCTCATGCAATCCAGTGAAATGTAGTACAATAAAAGGTAAGTTAACACAGGATACATGGCTGTATTTTTTCTTCTTCTTCTTTTTTTTTTTTTTTTTTTTTTTTTGGCAGAACTGCGGATTGAACTTAGGCCTTGCCCTTGCCAGGGAAGCAATTATTCCACTGAGCTATCTCCCTGGTCCCACAGCTGTATTTTCTTTGAGCATCCTGGTAGAACTTCTGAATGTGTGCTGTTAGCAAGCTTGACATCAATCTCAGCCACAGTCCAGATATTCTGCTCTCAGCACATGGCTTAAAGCGATTCAGCTCATCTTAGAGACTCATTTTCCTCAGAAATAAAATAAGAGAGGTACTGAGTAATAAGTCAAAGGCCATTTTCCTGTAAGAACTGAATTACTCTTTGTGTTTTTCTGGGCCAAATGAACAATAAATGAATATTTTCTAATATTACGTAAAACTTTTCTATAAAAGGCAAAAGAGACTGAAAAAAATTCAAGTACAATGTATTCCTTCCCTGATGAAAATAGGACCATAAACTTTTGAAAGTCTTCACCTGAACATGGGACTGAGCTAACAAATACACTAAAGAAAGAAAGATTTCATTAAATTAGCAAGACATATTAAATGTTGTACAAAACATTTTAGAGCCAGGATACCAAATACAATCTATTACATACAGTTTGTACAATACTACTCTGGTTCTGTAACATCTCTAGGATGTAATTTCTTTATTTATGAAAGGAAATTTTTATTTCTTTTCTTAAAATTGAATATAATTATTGTATAAGAATAGATCAATGAAGCAAAAAGGATTGTGTATACTAAAAAATATAATACAAGTTAGTTTTCTCTTATAAAAATTAAGGAACTAGGGGGGACCCTTATGTTACTCAATTTGCAAAGGCTATTGTCATAAACATGAAAATAACAATGTCACTATGAATTCAGAAAGGAAGGAGTCACATGTAGCATGAGTAGGAAAGTAAATTGCTATAGTCCCTATGGAAAACAGTATAAATGTTTCTAAAAATACCACCCAGCAGTGCCATGTTTCATATTATTGCCAAAAGAAATAAAAGCAATATGCTGAAGAGGCATCTGCCTTTATGAGTTTATCACAGAACTATTACCAATACCTAAGACGTGAATTCAACTTAAGTGTTCATTGGCAGATAACTAAATTGAAACCTACGATAAATGCACACAATGAAATGGTCGTTAAATAGAAAATTTTTGCCATTGATAGTAGCATGGACAGAACTACACAGAAGTAAAATAAATTAGACACAGAAAAATGAGTACCACATTCTTCCTTTCCTGTGGAAGCTGAAGAAGTTGATCCCCAAGAAGTAAAGAGTAGAGGGGTGGGTTCTGGAGCCTGAAAGATACCGAGTGGAGCATAGACAGAAAATGCCTAAGGGGGCCCAGGGACCAGTTGGATAGGAGGAATTAGTTCCAGTATCAGTCAGATAACTATAGCTGATAATAATGAGCTGTTTATTTTAAAATTGTTAATAGAGAGGAGTTTAATGTTCCCAAAAGTAAGAAGTGAAAAACACTGGAGATGATGGATATACCAGTACTGATCACTATGCATGGAAATCTCACTCGGCAGCCCATAAGTATGTATAGTTTCTGTGTCAGTTAATCAGAAAAATATATATTCATTTTTAAAAGATGTTAAAATTTGCTTCAGAAAGTTAAAATTTAGACCTCTTGAAGGAAGGGAATCTTCACCCACATCAAAAGCTTAATAATACTAAGGATAAAGAATAATACTCGGGTACTTACAGTCAGGTCAATTTCATAGCAGATAAGAAAATTAAATTCAATAATGTTGATGGACTGTGAATGTTGTGTGGACAATGTACACTTTTATAGGCGATGAGATACTGAAGTTTACATGGCTTGAAGAGGCGAATTCCACTTGGTGATCAAAGGTAATCACTCTGGATATCACCACGTGGCTATAAATAAGGAAATTACTGTTGTGTAATTCAATTTATGGGGAAATAGATAAACTTGATGTAAAGCACATTGGAACTGCTTCACTTGCTCTCTGATGTGTTTTGTATTCTGTGCGTATTTTAGATACTCTGCTGTCGCCTCTATTTCCAGTTTGATTTCAGCACTTATCAGGGATGAAAATTGCTTATCCTTGTGGGCAAGACATGTTACTATGTCACAGAGCACAGTGTCCCCATGGTGAGGGAAACATTTGTGATATTTATCTATCCTTTCTCTTCTTACAATGTGGTTTAAACATTTATAGTTTACAGAGGTTGCAGATGTAAGACAGTGGAGCTTTACAACTGGAGCAAGAGAGTGTCTAGGTTCTTACTTGAGGATTCAATATTTGTAATATAACATGATTTATCATCTTCTTACGATTATAATCTTTTTACATTTAAAATGAGTAGCACTGGCCAGATAGCTCAGTGGACTAAAAGGCCTGCTTAGGGGGCCGCAGGGACCTGGGTTCTATCCCCTGTGTGCTGTGCCAGCCCCGCCTTCTGGGTGAACTGGAACAAGGACCTAGACTGGTTGTGGTAGCACCTGCCTGCAATTGCAGCTCTTGGGAGGCTGAAAATAGGAGAATGACTATGAGTTCTGTCTATGTAGTGAGACCCTGTAAACCCTGTACAAAAAGGATAACGTTTAAAATTAATCTGACCAGCATATGGTGCCGGCCCGCCACCAGGGCATGCTGAGATGGCAAACGATACTGGGTGTGGTGGCCCATGCCTATAATCCCAGCTCTTGGGTGGCTAATAACAGGAGAATCACTATGGGTGCAATCTGTGTAGTGAGACCCTGTAGACCTTGTACTAAAGACATTATAGATAAATAAATGGAGTCTGAGATAAATGATGTTCAGTTTCCTTAGTTACTAATGTCATAAAATAAAATATTTGGAAATTTATAGTAAAACATCATTTTTGTTTTTATTTTTTACCTAAAACTTGGTGTTATTAATAAAAACTATTTCAATACAGATTAAGTATATAAATACTTAAATAATTTGGAACACTGAAGTCAAATCTTTTCTCAGGTTGTCCTGAGATCTTATCATTCCATTATAAGTATTATTCCTCTTAAATCATTAGAAAGGATAAAATATTGTAAATTCCAATGAACATCTATGTAGTCAGCATTCAGATATATTTTACTTGTTTCATTTAGATATTTGAAGAGTTAGGCATATAATTTTTTCACAGAAAATATCAAATTCTCTAGAAGTTAGAGGATTGGAGTTGCTTGCTCAGCAAAAAATATAACTCGTGCCCTGGCTACAGCTTATAATCCATCCTACTGTGGAGTCTTCATGACATCACAGACATGCCCTGACTCTGGTACATGTTGCACTCTCCCTGGGTCTTCTTAAGTTAAATGTGAGTGTTTATCATGCTTCTGCTCCAATGTTTACTCAAAGAGTGAAAAAATCAGGGCTAGTATTTCTTCTCTATCCTGTACTCTTACTATAAAACTTTTTATTTTGAGATGATTATGAATTCACATGCACTTACGAAAATAACAGAGATCATATGTGCCTTTTAAGCAAGTGGTAATACTGTGGTATAACTAATACCTTGATTTTAATGCAGTCACTTCACAGACGTGCTCCACGCTGCAAATGTCCTTCCTGTGGTCATGTAGTGACATTGTCTCTTCCTCCTTTGCCCACACTCTTCTTAATATGTAGTGTGTTTTCTCCATTTCTATGATTTTACAATTTCAAGAATGTAGGTAGTTAGGGAATATTAATGTAAAAGGAATCACTTAGAAAGCTATTATGTAACTTACATTATTTCTTAATTTGCATGAAATGTTAATGGGTTTATGGTATATTTGCCTATGAATATTGCAGTGGGCCTTATGTTTCTATCTCCTTTTAATTTAATTCTCTATGTTCTTGAGGAAGAGAAGCCATAGCTGTAAAAATGTCTTTGGGCTAAGGCTGTGACTCCGAGGTGGAGTGTTGGCCTACCCTGTCAAACCAAGACCTTGGGTTTGCTCTCTGACACCGGAAAAAAAAGAAAAAGATGATTAAAATTAAAAAATTAATATTCCTGCAACTTAGTGATACTATCAATACAAATTTACTTTCCTTTTATTTATTGTCATTTTGAGAAAAAAAAATTATGTTTACTCAATGATCACTACTCCCTACCCTAGCCCAGTGTCTCTTCCCCACATCACACCAAAACCACACTTGATGTGACAAGTGTGCTTCCCATGAAAATGACAGCAAAGTTCTCTGAGCTGCACTGACAGGAAGCCCTTAGTGTGCCACTGGGCCACAGGTCTCTTTTTGTTTATCTGCCTCTGAAAACTCAGACTTAGCATCAGGTGTTCGATGAATCTTTTCTCCCTCATTACTGGCTCCATTCTGCTTGGTAGCTTTTCTCTGCACCAAAATGCCACTGAGCAGGTGTCTCAAGGACCAAACCAGGAAATATACTGGGAAAGATTTGTAAACTTTTCAAAAATTGCCTTCAGGCCACAGCTGTCATCTTTGCTCACCCAGAGTCCACCTGAGACTGCTCTGCTGTTTCCTCCAACCCAGTGTTTCATGTTCGACTTCAAAGACATACATGAAAATCAACATTTTCATGTTGGCTAAAGTAGATGACAGTGTGAGCTGCATAAATTTCATGATACAATAAAAGTTAAATTCAGATGGAGAGCATAAAGATGTCAAGAACTTCAATTACTATCTAAGAATGATTTAGATAGTATTCTTTCTAATTCTTTCACTTAAAATATCTTTAATAAAACATTATGCCTTGGGTTGCATTTTGCCAATGTTATGTTAATGAGTGCTTGAAAAATTACAGTAGTTTTTGGTTCCTTTGATTCCTCCTTTATGAGAGAATCACTTCACAAATGTGTTTCCTTCGTTGATATAGCTTTATGTATCTTCTTATACAGAACCTGCCCATCTATAAACTTGGTGGTGTCTGGCTTTCGTAGAAGTTCTTAGAGACCTAGCCTCATGCTGCTTTTGTCAGATGCTGCTTGAAGTTCCATCCTGAATGTCACACAGGACATTGAAGTCTCTGCTGTTCTCATGGGGTTCTGATCCCATCCTTACTTTCACACACTAATTATTGTTATTATGCATTCCTTTTGTTATTATGCTCCAATGCCATTCCATCAAGCAAGTGCTTTACTGTATCTGAGAAATAAAATTATTTCTCATTGATGATGGGATATTCCCACTGGCATATGTGTAACATCTAACACTGTTACAGTGATGATATCCACTACAAACTTATGGGACAATTTTCTCTTATTATAGGTAATGAAAGGTTAGGAGGGTGGCAAAGAATTCCTTTGAATCCTAGGTAGTCTTCCTAGATTGATAACATCAAAAAGTATTCTAAAGTTATTCATGTTCCTGATTTCAAATAAGATGATTGATAAACCTTTTACTGAATATTTTAGAGACTTACTCATTAAAACCCAAGAACAACACATCAGCTTCACCTCATCAGCCCTCATGACCTTCTCCAACCCTCACAACCCAGCCAAGGGAATCTAGTTTTATAATTCATGCCTATAGAAGAAGGGAGTTTGAAAGACCAATAGCATGGTACATTGTTTGTGTGTGTTTGTTGTCTTGGTTACTTTCACTCGTTCCTGGGACAAAACACCAGACACCCCAAATGAAGGAAAGAAATGTTTATTTATCTTACAGTTTGCAAAGATTTCAGTCCGTAATCAGCTCCAACAGAGAGGGCCACAGTTCATGGTAGTGGAAAACAGCAAAGCAGCAAGAGCAGAAAGGCAGAAGCAGAGGCAGCAGCCAGCGAGCCTCTCTCCTCTCTGTATCTTATACTCAGGCTATCTGCCCCAGGGTGGGTGCAGCACTCATATGCATAATCCCAGTATTGGATCATGAATTAATCACAAATTCTAGAAGCTTCCCCACTGACTGCATGAGGCTTTGGCAGGATATGGAGACAAAAGCCACATTTGTGACTTATTAATATAGTGCTCATAGATTTACTATGCTGTTCTGTTATCTCCTGGTAAACCAATTGGAAAGTAAAAAGTATTGTGTGCTGTGCACCAGCTGGGCAATGCAGTGCAAGGCAGCAAGCCAGTTGCTAACCAACAGGAGTGTGTGCCGTAGAAGAGGAGGTGTGCTTTGCTGCTGCTGCCCAGAATCCAGAGAAGAGATTAGACTGCACACTGCTTACCCAGGAAAAGAACAAAATTAGAGCCTAGAAGCATTGTTTCCACTAAATGTAATCATTTTTATACGATTGTAAAGCTGAAAGATTATATGGTGAACTACAATAAGCAAAGTACTACTATCTCTATGAACAAATAAATATCAAATAATTATATGCGTGGCTTACCTTCGTACAAAACTATAATTTTATTTATTTTTTATTTTAAAAATATATTTATTACAGGGTCTCACTACACAGATCACACTCTTAGTGATTCTCCTGTTTTCAGCCTCCCATGTGCTGGGATAATGGGTGTGCACCGCTATGCCCAGTCTCTTATTGCTGCCCCAGGGGCCGGCCAGCACAGCAAATGACAGATCAAACCCCCAAAACTATTATTGTACAATGTTTATGCTTAATCAGGTATCAGATTATCTATTTCAGACCTTTCATTTTACAAATAAAGAACTTGGGACCCAAACTGAATAAATTATATCAAAGCCTCACCATCTATTTAAATATGAAGCATGTTAAGCATTCACTTAGTATGGACTTTTAACTTTTAGTCTCACAGTTGCTGCTACAGTTAAGAAGTATGTTCCATCTCTGGGAGTAGTGCTCAAATTTTTTAGCATAGGATAAAAAGCCACAGGATGTCACTTGTGCTTAACATTTTTAGTGACATCTTTCATTTTATACTAACTGAAATCCTTATGCTTCATGCTTTAGAGAAGGATTCCTGGACCTCCACAATGTTGACATGGCCAGTGTCTTAACAGTTTGTAAGTGACTGCTGTTTCAGAGGCCCTTCCACAGTGCATGTGGGTACTCATCTCACATATGTAGCAGGCATGTTATGGTTGTTAAGGGGTGAAACTCTATTGCTCCTTTTACAGTGAACTTTTATTGAGCTCTTATTTTGAGTACTCTACTCTAAGGCTTTATAATATTGTGGTCCACAAAACAAAATGGATAAATACCCTGCCAAAAGAGAAAAGAGCCAAACTCAATCTCAGAATACAAAAAAGAAGAGACAAACTGTATTTGTCTATATGATCAGGGATGGATGAGTTGGAGAGTATGGCTCACTGTTTTGTAATACTTCACTCGAAGTCACTGCATAAAGATTAACTACTATTTTAGTGGATTAGTAAGAAAATAAAAGCAAGAGAAGGTAGTGCTAGCCTTTAATTAACTACCACCACTTAAAAAATAATGGAGATGGATGCAAAGTACTATAAACCAGAACACATTTTCTAAAAAGAAGATCATCCTCATGAGCTTGTTCTAAGTGTAGATTTCATACTTATTTGTTTATTTATGTATTCAGTTTTGTCACTTTGAGATAGGGTCTCGCTATGCAGTTCAGGCTGGCCTTAAAATGGTGTAGCTCTGGCTGGTTTTGAACTTGCAGTGATTCTGCCGCCCGTGTCTGCTGAGTGCTGGCATCACAGGCATGCACCACCACACTCAGCAAAGGTAGATTTTAGAGCTCTTGACTTTTCTTCAGAAAAGGTAGATCTCAGAGCTTTGACTTTTCTTCAGAATACAACTAAAAATATCTTCTAGCTTCTCCGTCAGACAGATACATTCTGTCCTACAAGTGCCAGGTCAAATTTAGAGCTAAAGATAGAAAATAATTCACTGAAACCCTAATTAGCACAAAACCTTTAACCATGTTTTGGGCAGGTCAGCCTAATTGGAATTAGCACTCTACCTTCAGTGGTGAGAAAAGAAGTGTTTCTTTCTCAGATTTGAAAATCAAGAAGGAAAATCAGAACTACAAGTAAAATCATCTTAATAGGACTAGAGAGTCTTAGAGCTGCCAGGATCATAAAGGTTGTTTACAAATACTTCCAAATGCTGATGTGGAAGCTGAAAACCGCAGTGCAGAAGAACTTGTTTCAGGTGGGGAAAAAGGACAGCAACATCTCCTGCTTCCCGTCAAAAACTCTGGGAGGCTTTACCTTCTGAAGAGAAATGGGAAAGCAACAAGAAGACAAGTCCTAGATTTTGACATTTTGCTTTTAAACCAGATTGAAGAAATACAATATTACGTGTAGGAGACATTAAAACAACGTAAGAAAATATTATATCCCATATAAGGGTCAGTTAAGTGTATGAAGTACGGTAGAAAATCACTGGGAAAAAGCAGACACCAGGTGATCATTGAAGTAGAGGAAAAATAAAGTAAAGTAAAATGTGTGCTTAAGGGAGGTAGAAAAGTGTGTGGGCGATGATGGATATTGAGCAAAAGGGAAAATGCATACAGTCACAGACTGTAGTTACAGTAGGAGAGAAAGCAGACTGTTTTCTAATTTTCTCCCACACCATCTAAGCACTAAAGTCCTATTATTCTAAGGACTCAATAAATTAAAATGAAATTTCTCTTCCAGCCAGAAATTTCCCTCTACTAATTTATACAAACCAGTGAATCTGATAATTGATTGAGATTGTTTTACTGTGTTGGATTTGTCTTTATCTTTAAAATATTTTGTCAGCAATTTAAGAATGTTCAACAAATTTTACACAATGATTCACTGCTAAAGAGAACCACAAAAAGTTTAAGACAAGTTTTTCAAGGAGAAATATCCAAACAACTAGTTTGAATTCTGTAAGTTTCACAACCCGAAATATATATTCACTTAATGTTTGTTGAATAAACTCATGAAAAGTATTATTTTCTTTGTGATTATATTTACACACACACACACACATATATATCTTCTGGAATATATATATATATATATATATATATAGAGAGAGAGAGAGAGAGAGAGAGAGAGACAGTAAGACAGACAGAGACAGATGGAGAGAGACAGAGATGGAGAGAGACAGAGATGGAGAGATACAGAGAGAAGAGAGAGGAGAGGAGAGGAGAGGAGAGGAGAGGAGAGGAGAGGAATTTAATGCAGACTTCTACAGTCTTAATCATTCAGCTTATGTTATGATAGCCATAGGGAAAAATAGTTTAATAAAGTCCTGTTTAGTTTATCTTAGAAGAATCAATGCTATTTCAAAGTATTCCTTCAATATGCTTTGGCACCCTCAAGAAAACAATGAAAAAACTTCTCTTTAAGTTGTTTCAGTCAGAATGTTGCTGTATGGGGTGCTTATCGATGTGTTGGCAACACATAGCAAAGCCAGACTCTACAAAGTGCTCTGGATAACATGAATCACGTGGTAAAACTTATGATGTGCTATGAAAGGTTAGTTCTAGTGAAACACTGAGTTTCTTGGCCTGAAAACCTGACTCTCATTTTTATACTCTGTCTTTTTAGAGTGTGTTTACCCTTACTCGCTCCTAAGTCAGGTAAGGACTGAGGCAAAGGGAAGGAAGCAAAACACACCGGGCAGTGCAGGGAGCAAGCTCCTGGGCTGGAAGGCCCTGGCTCTTCACAACTGCACCTGCGCTGGGGAGGCTCAAGTCAGTGCCCGCACTGCACAGAGTGGGGTACTGCATCTGTGACCGGGGGGTCACTAAAGATATTTTTCCTATCTTGGACAACTCCTGCTCATCAGTGAACTTGAAAAAAATAGCTTGCATCTCTCCCAAGAATGGTTATGTGCCCACCACACATTGATTCTAGTTTAATAGTATGGTCCCAATGTGATACTAAACTGGTTAGCTTCTCCATCGCTTTCTGGAAACTAGACTGTGCTCCACATGCACACATTTTTTTTACCTAAATTATTAATGTCACTAATATTTTTGCTTATGCCTTTTACAAGATTTTAGCTCCCATTTTAATATATTACTGTATTTTATATAGATCTGTAATGACTAGGAAAACATATCCTTAAAGAGCATTGTCTGTGTTCATGGACTGCTGTAAAGACTTTATGTCCATCCCACGGCCCTATCTGATTTGATGAGCAATGGCCTTCTTGGGAAGGTGTGGGAGATGGCACTGCAGATGTGCTAATGAAGGGCTCTGCCCCTGGGCTGCAGGGGCAGCCATGCTGACCGCTCATCCAAGGACTTCGCAGGCAGAGCACAATGTGACCTGCGAGGTCCTGGATTGTTGGCTTTAAAGTGTGGTCACACTTTCTGTGCTGCTCCCAAGCCTTTCTACTTAGCTTATCATGCTAGTTTCCAATGCGCTTAGCTTAAGTATAGTGTGGACTTCTTTCAAGTTATCTTCTAAGGATGCAGTTGTTCTCTCTATGCATTTAAGATGTTTGGTAAACAGAGTAGTTATTAACATGCCCCTAATGTCATGCGTCTTCTTTGCTCATGTGACATAAATCGTTGAGATTAGCCATTATATATGTTTGGTGTAGGGTCCCACTATGCAGCTCAGACTCATAGTGATCCTCCTGCTTTCAGCCTCCCTAGTGCTGGGATTACAGGTATGCACCACCACGGGCAGACTCCACTGATAGCTCAGTGCACCTGGGATGGGGGACCAGGGTGCCATGTGGTGGATAGTGACTGAACCCTGCCTCCTGTGTTTGCCTAAGTAAGTGCTTCGTCTGCTGAGCTGTCCTGCCAGCCCCTGTCACAATATTAACAAGAGAGGAACTACAAGAAGGTGGAATATCAAGGCCACTTCTATGGGAAGCAAAAACAAACAAACAAACAAATAAAAAAGGGTTAAAACATTGCCTAAAGAATTTGCCAGAGTACACAGCTAAAAAGAAACAGGATTTATTCCATTCTGCCTCCAAAATGAATGTGTTGACCTATTCTGTATGCTACCTTATTGTGGGCTAAAGTACATGCTCTTGTTTCTTAAAGAAAGGAGGATCCAAATGAATACAAAGAAAAAAAATTCACACAGTATTTTTGAACAACTTTAATCCTTAATTAGGTTTTATTGCATATTGAAAAGTTAGTGGCTTTCATTTCTATCTTTGGGATGCTGTCCTAATCTCCGTGGATAATGAATTTCAGTTTATTGTGCACTTACTTTCTTTGAGTACCAACCTACATGTTGGTTGATGGATCGATTTGGTAAATTGACTTCAATCCTATACACCACAAACTAATTAGTGTGCACTCGAATATCCTAATTAATTTATATGCACTCTAATATCCTCAGCCAATGAACACCTTGTGAGGATCTCTATTTCTTAAAACCCCAAGCTGTGAAAAAAATATACCTGCTTTTCTAAGCTGCTTCTTAAAGTCTTAGATCAGCCAATCCATTAATAGAAGGTATCTTTCAATGTATAAATGGTAGGGCTTCCTTAATTTATTTAACCAAGTTTTTAAATGGTACAGTTCACAAATATTTCTCCTCCTTGATCAGGTTTATTTAGAATTTTCTAAAACTTCCATGTTATTATTAAAACAGATACGTTTACAAATACCTTTTCATATGCTTATTAAAACTAAAACTTCAAAGTAGTTACTGCAAAGTAAAAAAAGCCTAAAACTTTATCTATAGCCATAAATATTATTTTCCCTCTTCCAGGTTGGATACCTTTTCTTTTCCTTGCCTGATTGTTCCAGCTCTACACATTGCAGCTGAAATAAAGTGGCTGAAGTGTTCTGCCTTAACTTTTTCTTGATCATTGGATAAATATTTGAGTCTTTCATTGTTGATCATGATGGGAATTATTTAAGTTTTTAGGTTCATTTGTTATTTTCATAACAGTCAACCTAATGGACCTAAGATTACATTTTATTGTAGTTTCTTGTTTGCTACTGTAGTTTTTTTGAACTCTGACAAATTTTGCCATATTTATTAGCAGGTTCTGTGTTCACATGACTACACGTTTGTATTTGCAATGTGAATTCGATATGCTGAACTTTTTATTAATATATCACAATTTTTCCTTCTTTTGTTATCTTTTGATCTCAAAGTTTTAGTCTTAGTGTTTAGACAGAAACACTAAGTTTTTTTTTTTTTGTTTTGTTTTTTTTTTTTGCTTCTATCTGCATTGAATATCCATTTTCCGTCCTTGTGTTTCAAACTTTGTATGCTTACTTTTCTTTCATACTGGGGATTGAACTCAGGACCTTGTGTGTGCCGGGCCAGCTCTTAAGCAGTTGAGCTATCACCCAGCTCTATTCTTGCATTTTAAATGAACCTTTTATAGATACAAATCACAGATTTTTATATCTAATCTGCTAATACTTTGAGTATATTTCATTTACATTGAATATATTTTCAATATAGAGCTACTTTATTATGTAGTAGATTTTGTTTTATAGATCATTTTTTTCTTTCTCATACTTTGGTGTTTTATTTTTATTTTAGTATATCTTTTTTTCTTTTATTTTCTAGTATTTATTTGTTTATTTATTCATTACAGGTCTACTGTGTCTTACTACACGGACTGGACTTGCAGTGGTCTTCCCGTGTTGGGCCTCCCAGCTCTGGGATTGCAGGTGTGTGCCACCGCAGGCAGTCTCCATTGCGTCTCAGCACCCCTCGGGGCGAGGCTTGCATGGCACTCAAGGAATCGAACCCCAGAACCTTCTCCTGCCTAAGCAGGCATTGTGATCTGCTGAGCTATCTGGCTGGCCTTTTATTGTATTTTTCTATTTTACTTATTTTTGTGGTTACCATACAGGTTACAATTAACATTCAAAATTCATAAAAATACAGTTTTGATAATATGACTTGATTTAGGTAGTATAAAAACTTCTATCTATGTACCAACACCACTCTCCTTTTATACCATCATCACTGATTATGCCATCAGATGTTATATTCTAGATTCCATGTATTAAGAATGGTTATTTATGCAACTATTATTTTCAGTTACAGAAATTATAAAAATAAATAAAAGTAATACATTTTTAAAAAATTTATCTATATTTGATGTCTCACTAACAGTTTTTTGACTTTTTTGTCATAGTTGTTGATGATGTTTTTGTATGACTTCAGCTGACAGGCTGGTGTTCTTTTGTCATAGATTGAAGGAACCACTCTGGTATTTCTTGCAAAACTGCTTTGTTCCTGGTGGCATCTTAATTTCTTTTCATTCTGGAAGATAGTTTTGCTGAATACAGATTTTTTAGATGAAATTTATGTTTCTTTTGAGATTTTTCTTATGTCATACCACGGCTCCCTGGCTTCTACTTTACATTTGCTATCCTTCTGTCCTATGGCTGAAATGTAGCTTTTAATATTATTGAAAATCTTTTGAATGTGTTTTGTCATTTTCTTTCAGTACTTCCAATTTCTGTGTTTTGGGTTTCTAAAATTTAACGGTAATATGTTTCACTGTGTATAGCTCTTAAAATATAATTGCTTTGAAATTCATTGAGATTCTCTAATATGTACAACCATATCTTTCCTCTAATTTGGGGAAATTTCAGGTATGATTTCTGCATTTACTCTCCCATTTTCTTTCTGCCCCTGAAATTCTTATAATACAATGATGAATGTGGCAGCCAATTCTTGCTGGCTCTCTTCATCTTTCTTCAGTCTCTTATTATTATTTTTTTCTTCCACAATTCAAACTGTATCCTTTTTGTTTGAGATAGGTTCTCAATATATAACAAAGGTTGGCCTTGAATTCACTCTGTATGTGAGGCTGGCCATGCACTAATGGAGATCCCCCGGACTGAGGATTAGGGACCCTGGCAGGGAGCCCAAATTTTTGGCGTGACATTCTAGTGTATGGTGAAAAGACAGGCCAAAAGCCAGAATGGTGATGCAGTGGGGACCTGGGATGCCAGAGGTTCATGGGGAACAGAAGTCCATGAGTTGTTTAATGTTTATTGATCACATTCACACTGAGGAAAATGATAAAGGGATAATGGCGTGGTGCACTTGAAAAGTGGTTAGGCAGGCCAAACCTGTCACCCACGGAACAAAGTTTTTCTGCCAAAGCAGCATAACAGCCAAATTCAGGTGGTGGTTAATGAATAACCTGCTTTGTAGTCCGTTCTGGGAAGAAATTTCCTCCGGCAGGGCCAGCCAGATAGCTCAGCGGATGAAAGCACCTGCCTAGGCAGATGCAGGGGCCAAGGTTTGATCCCGGATATGTTGTGCCAGCCCTGCCCCTGGGGGCACACTGAGATAGCAATTGAGACTGGTGCTGTAATCCCAGCACTTGGGAGGCTGAAAAACAGGGAGGATCACTAGGAGTCCAATCTGTATAGTGAGACCCTGAAGACCCTGAGACCCTGTACTAAATACATAAAATAAATAAACCTAATTAATTTTTCTTTCTCTGGAGTCATACTGGCCTCAACACAGACATTATCTCGTAACTTATCTCCACAGCCACATGACCTGCCTCACTGGGCTCACCTATGGCAACTGACCAGCAGCAAATCTAGCCTGACACACCATCACCCACCTCCTTCCATGCACACGAGAACACAGTCTCAGCCAGAGTCACTATTCACTCTGTCGCTATTCACTGCTCTATTTACTCTATATAGCTTCCACAAGTGAGCATCGTCACACCTGGGACTGGCAGAGGGCGATGTGGTGGGCGTCAGCACCTCAGCCTTGACACTTGTCTCCTGGAATGACATAAGGAGTATTGCTTCCCTTTCATTTCATTAAAGAGTTTTAGGAGTACTGGAATTAAATGTTCTCCCAATTTCCTTTAGAGTCAACACTAAGTCCTTTAGGACCTCATCTTTCTTTGATGATAAATTTAGAATTATGTTTTCAATTTCATTAACTGATACTGGATTATTAAGAACTTTTTTTAATTTTAGAATTTGCAGTTTATTATTATTATTTTTATTGAAGAACAAACAGCAATGAGACAGTTTCAACACAAATTAACAGGACAGATTCAATAAGTCAATACATTGCAAAATGTTTTCGTAATGTTTTCCTGTCATACAAGGTGCATATATGATATTATACTTACAGGTATTATTTTTTTCCATTTATTTTTATTTTATTAAAATACAAATGTCAATCAGACAGTTTCAAAACACCTTAACCATACAGAGTCGATGAATTAATACATAGCAAACTGTTTTCATAACGTTTTGGTATTGTACAAGGTGCATACATGATATTATATTTACAGGTTTTTTATAGTTGAAATTATATCAAAAATTCAATAATTATTTACCTAGTGGATGACCAT